>JAWZYV010005366.1:0-10761 GCA_038373885.1 Cheiracanthium punctorium
AGCTATTTACGGTGTTCAGTGTCTTATCCACTCGGCTATGATTAGGGGGGGGGGCATGAGTTGAGATGAAATGCACCGAAATTTGTATTTTAGGTGCCAACCAGATACCACCATATTCGCCAACTGAAACTGTTTTAAAATCGTTACTAGGCACAGTTAAACCGTACTTCACCTATATTTATTTTAATATAAACAAATTTAAAGACAGTATTGTTAGGTAATTTCACACCCAATACAGAAGTTATCGTCAAGCTGGTTTCAATTTGGAATTAAATTTAGTTTATTTATTTATTTGGCGTCGAATTGGACGATGAATCGCCAAGAATGACTAACCTATGTGACATTTCCCTACCTCGACGCTACCTGGCAACCTTTGAAAAGTGATTCGCCGTTTTGTCGCGTAGACAAAAATCCGTATCTCATTAATAGCACTGTAGTGCTGAAAAATAAATTTGTATAAAACGAGCTTTAAATAAATACTAGCTGCGTGCCCGTTCTCCGCACGGCAGGCAACGAAAATATTTCTTCGAATTGATTCCAATTCTTCGAATTGATTCCAATGGTTTGGAATCTAAAAATAAACAAAATGACTTGACTCTTGGCGTAAAACTACTCATTAGTTATTCGTAAAGTTAGTATAAGTACTGACATGTGACCATTGTTAATATCATGACGGAAAAAACTGTGTCGGTGTCATTCACGATCAGAAAAGAAAAAAGCGTTACAGTTTGCAGTGAAAATTCCTAATTTTCAAAATGTCTCATTTCTGCATCATACTCTTTTTTAGATTTAAGTTATGCCATTAATACCTTAGATACTACATGATGTGGAGAACCGTTTTATTTTATAATTAAATAGTTGTGTACCCGCTCTTCGCAAAGCAAGAGGAGAAAATTTTCCTAAAATGTGACCATAACTACTTGTGACAAAACAGAATCTCCAAGAAAAAAAAGTTCAGATACTGTGTTTTCTGTGGAAACTACCGCGGGATATATTAACGCGACTTAAAATTATTTAATGTTTAGTTAGCTGTGATGTAAGGCGGCTGTTGAAAAACGAATAGAAACGAATAGTTTCACGAAGTATTTATTAATGCAGTATATTGTGCTTTGATCAATATTGCCCTAGCATATCTACTAACTATTACTTATACTTTCTTTTACTGATACCAATATATTTTCGTTTTTCCATCTTTAATGCTTAATTTAAAGAAACGGTTTAGATATTTGCTACGAATGTAGTCTTTTATTGTTTGGCGATTCTTTGCAATTTACGCATTAGCATAAACGATAATCGTTTCACTTTATCGTTGCCATTAAAACTGCTTTCCATACATTTTTATGCACAATTCTTGTCAGATTGACGTATTTAGCTCCGCAAAATATTTCTTGCAATTCGAAAATAATGCTGGGTAATTCATTGTTTAAAAAACAGCATTCATTTCTTTTTCTGGCAACGTAATATAAAACATGGAATTATTTCGTAGGTACGTGTGACTCCATTATTCTGATTGAGTTTCGAAAGGGGTTTTAAACTCGTTACACGAAAATGATGTAGATTTCGCATGCGAAAATTCAGTTATTTTAAAGTAATTTTATTTATTTTTTTCAACTGGCAATTTTATTCATTGTTACTGTTCCCAAGACAACCATAGCGGAAGATATCATACCGAAATCTTGAAGCAGCTTTTTTTGAAATAAAAATCCTTCTTTACATAAAAATTCGTAAAAAATCTCCTAATTTATATTTTTCCTCCGTTCTTCTTTTAAAAGTGGGCGAATTGTATGCTCCGTCTTTAGCCACAATATAAAAAAGTTATGACGGATAGAATTAAAGATGCAACGGTTTTAAAATTATTTTACGCAAACTTCGTCAAAAGAGAAATTATTTTTAAAAATTCCCCAAAAATCGGCAAAATATGTTACATAGTCAAAGCAAACTGTTTTCGAAAGAAAATTTTCTCCTCTGTCCGATGATGCAAACATCGTTTTACTGCGAGTGCAATGACCGGTGTTATTACGTATTATGCAAGAAAAATCGCTAAAAATCGGACAAAACATAAAATAAAACCTTTTCTAATTCGAATTTCGAAAAAATCGCTCCGAGGCGTGTTAGGATCTATCCTAGTGAAGCCGTATGCAAAATTCGGTAGGTCTGCGACCAACCGTCTCGTCGCAATGCGATCGAGCGACGGGCGCAAAAAGATTGGTGGTCACAAACCTACCTACAAACCTAGCTACATACAATGTTTACTCTCGGATTTTATTATATACTAGCTGAAGTACCCGTTCTTCGCACGGGAATGAATGGACTTTTTGATATTACGATTTGTGGTGATTACTATTCATTGGAATAAACAGATATAGCAAAGTGGATATCGCGTTATATTGTGTCCAATAATCATGCATACCGAATTGCAAGGCAATCGTTTGTACGGTGCAGAAGGCTATGCGGCGTAGCGCAATCTAGTGGCGAGTTTTAGCAGAACGGATACGGCGAAAATATTTTTCGCATTCAGATATCGATGTATACGAATTTTCATGACTATCCGCTGGACAGTCCTGAAGTTCATGTGTTGACGCGACATCTAGTGGCAAGTTATAGGAAAATGGATAGCGCGAACTCTTCCCCGTGTTAAAATATCTATATACCTATTTTCATAGCGATTATTTGCACAGTCAAGAAGTGATACACTGCAGGGCCATCTAGTGGTTCAATAAAGTAATGATTTGCTACAGCGCCGTCAAGTGGCGAGTTTTAGCAAAATGGATAACGCCAAAATATTCTCATTGTTCAAATAGCTATGTATACTGATTTTCATAGCGACCGTGTTCAACTATCAATGTATACCAATTTTCATAACGATCATTTGTACAGTCAAGAAGTGATACACTGCAGGGCCATCTAGTAGTTAATTAAAGTAATGATTTGCTACAGCGCCGTCAAGTGGCGAGTTATAGCAAAATGGATAACGCCAAAATATTCTCATTGTTCAAATAGCTATGTATACTGATTTTAATAGCGAATGTTTGAATGGTCAAGAATTTGGCCTGCTGCAGCGTCATCTAGTGGCGAGTTAAAATAATAATGCATTGCAGTGTCATCTAGTGGTGAGTAACATCAAAAGGAACGCAGTTAGAATATATTCTTCGTGCTCAAATGTGTAAGTATAAAAAATTTTATGCTGGTTGGTCGAACGGTATAGAAGTTGATGCTTTGCAGCGCCGTCAAGTGGCGAGTTATAGCAAAATGGATAACGCCAAAATATTCTCATTGTTCAAATAGCTATGTATACTGATTTTCATAGCGAACGTTTGAATGGTCAAGAATTTGGCCTGCTGCAGCGTCATCTAGTGGCGAGTTAAAATAATAATGCATTGCAGTGTCATCTAGTGGTGAGTAACATCAAAAGGAACGCAGTTAGAATATATTCTTCGTGCTCAAATGTGTAAGTATAAAAAATTTTATGCTGGTCAGTCGAACGGTATAGAAGTTGATGCTTTGCAGCGCCATTTAGCGGCAAGTTACAGCAAAATGGATAGTGAAAAATATTCTCCGTGTTCTAATATTCGCGTGTACCAAATTTCATCGAAATCGGTTGGACGATATTCGCATAGCAAACGGCTAAACGGAATAGAATTCAACGTTGTGCTGCGGCACCAAGTGGCAAGTTAAGGAAAACGGATAGCATAAAAACCTTCTCCATGATAAAAGACTTAGGTGAACCAAATTTCATCGTGCAACGGTGCTCAACGGTGCTGGAGTTTTTCAACCTCATAAACACATACCAACATTCATTTTTATCTATAACCAGTGTTTTTATATATACCAGTCTCAAATAAAATCCAGTTTTAAATCTAAGCCTCGCCAAAGTGCCAACATACGCCATTTTGCAAGAGTTTTTTCAGGGAATCATTCGAAGCATTGACTTAGCAGCAATCAAAATGGGAAATGGTTCGACCGCCAGGCATTTATTTGAAAAGTGGAATCCCTTAATACAGCCGATTTTTTTTTAATTATCAACTATAATGTGTTTTATTCATCGTTACTCCGATGTACTAAATGAGAAGATTTCAATTTTCTGAAATTTGGCGGAATTCCCCCAACTTAAATCAATGCATTCAATTGGCGAGAATTCTGAAGTTAGAACGCTTGAAATCCCTTAATAACTGCATTATTTCTTCACGGATCATTAAACTTTAACGCTGTATTCTAATAAAACCGTTGCACTTGTTTTCAAAAATCTATTTCCTTAAGCTCTCAATAAATTGCGCCAAGCCGAAAACTGGGCAAACCGCTAGAACTCACTTACTCAAAATCCATATTTCAGCCATTTTATTTTTTCGCCAAACTAAAAAAATTTACACATTAGCCTCGGAAATCTTCAATTCTTATTGTTTTGCGTGTAAAGCATTACATTCCTGCTCTGATTTCCCATGCACACGATATTATAATTAAAAAAAAAATAACCTTACGAATATAAACTAACAAAAAAAATCATTATTATTCTTTTATTTTTACTTTGAGAATTTAAAACATTTTATTCGGAAAAATCGCCACACATGGCAACCACGATCCTTATTTCACACTTTTTTCACTACAGGGCTTACAATTACGGAAAGATTTTTGCGTGAAGAACATAAAAAATCTCTTAAATTCCGGGAACAGGTGGACTTTCAAAGTTTTAAAGTGGACTACAATTTATTCTATATTATTTTACATATCTGTGCTAAATTTCAGGCCGATAGGTCTATTTTTGTGGATTTGTATACGAACGACATTTTATTCGGCAAAATCGCCACACATGGCAACCACGATCCTTATTTCACAATTTTTTCACTACAGGGGTTACAATTACGGAAAGATTTTTGCGTGAAGAGCATAAAAAATCTCTTAAATTCCGGGAACGGGTGGATTTTCAAAGTTTTAAAGTGGACAGTGGTTTATTCTATATTATTTTACACATCTGTGCTAAATTTCAGGCCGATAGGTCCATTTTTGTGGATTTGTATACGAATCAAATCCACAAACAAACAAACAAACAAACAAACAAACAAACAAACAAACAAACAAACAGAATTTCATTTTTATTTATAAGATAAGATAAGATTTTTAAATTTATGAACTTAAACAGTCATTTATCACAAATGTAATTTCAACTCTTAAACGATGTATGGTGCATTGCAGTGAAAACTGGATGGCGATAAAAGGAAATTTTACACCTAAGTCGGGGGTGGGGGGAACAAGGGAAAAAATAATATCGGGGAGGGAGGGTAAGCTCTTTCATTTGCTTTTCTCGTGTAGAAAGAAGATTAACAAAAGACAGAAAACTTAAACAGTCAATAGCACCTGGTTTTAAGTTGGATTTTCGATTTATTTTCCGTTTAAATAAACTTTGCTTCTTTTAGCTCCCACTTTGTAGTAAGACCGTTTCGTAACGGGATTTTGGGGTGAAATAAATTCAGTTACGCAACATATCTTGTAACCACCCTAATTATCCCCAAGATGGGGTTATATTGGAAGCTTTAAAATGTTGTACAGTACAGTCCTGGTAAGAAAAAAAAATGTTTTAATTTATAGGCTTCCTTATAAATAATATCTGTCTTTTGCATATTTAATACTGAATGGAATGGGATATTGCTTTAATATAATTTCTAGATAGTTAGTGAGAAAAATTTTTGTTCTGCTGAATTAAATTTTAAAAAAAAGAAAGGTAAGAAAACTGAATTACGCTTTCAGATTTTAAATGTGAGGTGTTACGGTAACAGGATTTGTAGCATTATTTTAAGTTTCTAAAATGCACATAGTCGTACTTTAAAGTGCTTCATTTTCTAATTTAATGTTTAATGAAGTGTTTTATTCTCTTGGGGGGTTTTTGGGGGTTTTTTGGGTTTTTTTTCAATTTTTAGTTATTTAACAATAGAACTCTTTAAAAAATTCTATTTTCAGTATTAGCTATATGTTCATTTATTGGATACACATAGGTAAACGTTCATCTTCTTTATTGTAATCTACCATCATAAAAGATTTAATGAAATTGCTAATAAATATTACAAGGCTCCAAACCCAGTACATTTATTTTTCTCAAATTCATTTTGCATACAAACCCTATTTCGTAGCCCAAAAAGTGCTCTCACTTTTCTATGAATTTTGGTCGTAGAAAGGACGATTTTTTTTTTTAATTATACATGAATTTGTACTGAGAAATTTTTTCTAAATATAACGGATAGGACCGGGGGACCGTATAAAAATTTAAATTTCGTCATTTTTATAGGAATGGATTGATTGACTTCAATTGTTTGATATACTAGGTTATACAATTGAAAGCATTTTTGCAACTGGAACTAGGTGTCTCTGACTAACCATTGTGTGTATATATATATATATATATATATATATATATATATATAGGCGGAAGATTTCACAAGCGCAGCACTTAACATTTCACTTTTCTATTTCAGCACAGTGCATTACCTTCATTGGGCTGGCAATGTTCATTCTTGATTCAAAGACGATCAGTCAACGTTGCCAACGACATAAAGGTAATATATTATGCTGAAATAGTAAAGCGAGGTCTAAGTGCGGTGCTTGCGAAATGTTTCGCAACCTACATCGCTTCGTTCGTTTCAGAATACTCTGGTTTTGTTCTTCTTTTGGATACTACAGATAGAAAATAATCCTCGGTATTTAAATCACGGATTATTATTAAAAGGATGATTATCCTCTTAACCCTTTGTAGCTGAATCCCCATTGAAGTTGTATCAATGAATCATGGTGCATAAAAAAATATTTGCATAATTTTTTCCCTATTAATAACTTGAGCTTAACCCTTTAACGCGCTGTGTTCCCACTCTGAGAACACCCAACTCTGACGTTCTGACGGTTGCCAGTCACGAAGAATAGATTGGATTTCTATAAAAAAATAGTGGCAGGTGACAGAGCTCCACGAGAATCCTTTATTGTTAAGCACGTCATATCCCGTAACAAAAATGGTCACGGTTATTTTTAAGAGCACTGACATCCACTGAAAATGGAAGCATGCGAGAACAGCTGGATAGATGGCCCCATGCTGAAAAAAGGGCAGCCGTTGCCATCGCTCGACTTAACGACCTGCAAGAGGGCGGACGATCGAAACGTTTATCGCGTGCCACAGATCGAGAGACCCTTTTTTGACGACAGCTGGCTGTGCGGCACAGCCAGCACTCTTGCGTGCGCCCTCTTGCGGGTCGTTCAGTTGAGCGATGGCAACGGTTGTCTTTTTTCAGCATTGGGAAAGGGTTGCGCCTCAAAAGGTTAAAATAATTCTTTTAAATTCTGAAAAGTTTGTGATATTTAATAAAGACTGCTACACGAAACTGCATTTTGTCATTTCAGCTATCGCATTAGGGGTATGACAGCACTAACAGTGTTCTTTCGTTGGTAAACATTAGAAGAACATTAATGATTTTTTTCTAAGAGTTGTCAGTTTAAACTGTGCACAAATACTTCAGTAACATTATGGTATACTGCAGATATATTTTCCATTCACACAAAGATCAAAATAACCGTTTTATTGAACTCTACAGCAAACACATTTTGGTCAATACATTTTATATGAATTACAAAATAGGAAAATAAAAGTTTTCAATATGTTTATAATCTGTTTCTGCACATTCCAGTAAAAAAATATTAAAAGTTTGAGTTGCTGATATATAAAGGCACAATAAAGCTTTCAAAAGGATTCTAATTTTTTCAACACAAGATGTCGCTGCCTCTATTGGAAAGCTGAAAATGTTACTACGTATGGGATGGATATAAAATGGGTAAGAGTTCAGGAATAACATTCAATATCCGAGTATTTTAAAAACGTTCATAAATTAATATTCTATTTGTCTCATATTTAGGCATTTTTATTACAGTACTCTACAAATAACTTTCAGTTTACATTTGATTTTCCCTTTTTAAAACTAACTGGCAACAATGTATTCTGTTACTACGGTAACTGTAATATCAAAAAGTGAATGTAAAATCTGTTTTTCTATGTAGAAAAATATAAAATCTATTCAGTGTAGTTTTAATTAAAACAAAAAAATCATTTTACACCAAATTACTTTTTTTTCTCTCTCTGATAAAATTAATTTTTAAGTGATACTTTGAGACAGACAGGAGTGAGCTGACAAAGAATATTTTGAGATAGAAGCCATCCCTATAATTCAAATAAGAATAATTTTGCTGTCAGAAGAATGCTTTTGACATGCGCAGATCTTAAAAATCCGTAACAGTAGCAGCCACCTCTCATGCCAATATATTTTAGACTTTATTTCTTTTTCTTACTATTATGATGTTGTATTTGTATTGTACTCTGATTCATGATTTAAATGCATATCAATAACGTATGCACATTTCAATGCATATATACTGCAGTGTTTGGGGTGATTGTACGAACCAATAACAAAGCGAAATTATTATCAACACTTTAACTTAGTCGAAGTGCGGAAAAAAAAAGAAAAATTAAGAGAAGACCGACTCTGTTTTGTAAAAACTGCGTTAGTTGCAAAGAAACGCATTTGAAGGTGAGTTCAAATGCATTTTTTTTTTTTACAACCAACGTAAAATCCCTTTTTTAAGAAAATATTAAAATATTAAAATATATTCGCTCAGTGGTATTGAATGGATAATGCGAACACACACCCGTACAGTCTAGCATGTGTGGGAAGGGAAAGGGGATTCCTTAAAAGCTTAAGCTCGAATATCCCACAAGCAATTGTGAAAGCAATAATATATATATAAGACGCTTTTAATGTTTTCAGGCTTTGCGTGGATGTTCGATATTAACAGCTTACCCGCGATATAGGATAAACTATCATAATCTTCCCCAAACAAGAGATAAGCATTACCAGATCGATCGAGTTTATATATATATATATATAATTTTCTTCTTTCCACTTTTACACTTTTTACAATTCTTAGCATTGGCAACACATATCCATTGTTCAAATGAAATTTCCATGTGCTCAAGGTCTGGTATGTAAAATTATCTTTCTAATTTTTGTTATCTTTTTGATTTCTTCTTTCCTTTATATAGTAGGGTAGGGCCCAGATGTGTGGAGTTAATATCTCTTCTGATATGCCACACAACCGAAACCCTACTATTTGGTTTGCTGTAAATTATAATCCACTGTTTGTGGCCCCTGACGATGGTGACAGTGGTTATAATTTCCGTTCCATTATATTATCACAATAATTCTTGCACTTTATTTGGCTTCAAAATCTGGTTTCTAATTCTTGCTAATAGCTGCTATATTTTTATGCGAGATATGTCTTATTTTTAGTATGTTTTGTGTTTTACTTGTTAGTTATATATATATATATATATATATATATAATATATAATAGCTTACTTACGTAAAGTTAAATCCCAAGATAAAGTGAAAAAGATATAAAAATATAAAAAAGTAGATAGCACATGATGCCAATTAACGGGCTTATACCGGATAAGTGTTTAAATCTAGCCTTTTAAGGCAATGAAAGAGTGGATAAATTGGATATAAAGCGCCAAATTAGAACTGGTGGGCTTTTTAAGCCTAATCACATGTAATCAGAAGTAGTCGGAAAATGGAATGGATATTGAAATGGTGTGCTCTATCATCAGGCGCCACCGCACACACATTTCAATTGAATCAAAAAAAAAAAAACAATAATAGCTAGGTTTCTGCAAGTTACCTGACCAAAATTAGGGTCCTTTTGTAACTTGGGGGCGCGATCGTAGCTATTAGAACTAAACAACGAGGAAGTGGACCGACAAGAAGATCAAAGCTCAGTAATGGAGGCAGTATTAGTGCATGTTGCCATCAGAGAAGACGTAATGCCATCAATAGACAAGTAATGCCATGGAGTGTGAAAAAAAAAAAAAAAAGATATATTAATAATACTTTGGAAGTATGGAAAGGAAAGGAATGAATAAAAAGTAATAATTAAATAAATAAATAAAAAGAATAAAAATGGTTATAATTAAATGAATAAATAATAAAAGAAATATAACACTAGTATAGCTAGCCTATGTTTAACGTAGTACTAGCTGCAGTAGCTAAGAAGTACTTAGTTGAGGTTATATATATATATATATATATTTATATATATAACAGCAAAACTTACGTTACATGGATATCCTATTAATCGTTCTAGCAAGTGATAGCACATTACAAGAACAATTAAAAATAAATAAATAAAAAAAATAAAAGAATAACAATGTGAAAACAATAAGCCACAAATGTTGATTTTTGTATGAAGTGTTTTTCCTTACTTTTTTGTTCTTTTCAACATAGTAACCATACATTTAAGTAGTCTTTGCCCCCCTGGAGTAGTCTTTGCCCCCTTCTGGGAAACATTCTGGCGGCGCCCATGGATCTATATAACCTGTGATATTTCGTGAGACAGCCCGCTGTGCGGCACAGCCAGCTGTCGTCAAAAAAGGGTCGATCTGTACCACGCGATGAACGTTTCGATCGCTGCCCTCTTGCTGGTCGTTCAGTCGAGCGATGGCCACGGCTGCCCTTTTTTGAGCACGGGGCCATCTATCCAGCTGTTCTCGCATCCTTCCATTCCTCAGCCGATGTCAGTGCTGTTCAAAAGAATCGTGACCCTTTTTTGACGGGAAATGACGGGCTAAGAAGTAAAGGATCCTCGTGGAGCTCTGTCACCCGTAATTATTTTTATAGAAATCCAATCTATTCTTCGTGACTGGCAACAGTCTAAACGTCCGAGTTGGGTGTTCCTAGAGCC
>JAWZYV010005367.1:600000-871283 GCA_038373885.1 Cheiracanthium punctorium
TTGTCTTGTCAAAAACCCAAACCTGCATTAAATCTGGTCAGAGCCTTATTATCGCATGGGCAAATCGGGACTTTGCCCAGGGCCCCCAATATCAAATGTTCTGAAATATTTTTTTATAGCAAAATTTTATGAAAAATAAAACAAATTTTATAGATGGGGGTCCCCAAATTCATCAGTGCCCGGGCTCCTGTTGGTTATAATCAGGCTCTGAATCTGGTTTTGTGTTTCTCACCTTCCTGTCATAAGTAAGCTGGATCCTGCTGTTTTTAAGTCATATCCCGCATTTTAATCATGAAAGTCCCGTAAATCCGTGTATAAAAGTTGGCAAGCCTAATGATGACACAATACACACCAGTTTGAGACTCACAATCGGATGTGGCTCAAGCAAGATTTTAAGTCCTTAAAAGAATGTAATTCATAAAGAAGAATGAGTTTTACTTATTGAGGGTAAAAACACAAAAGGATTCGTTCATTGTTTATGATCATTGGCCATCCGATTTTGTGGAACATTGTGGTGGAGAAAAAAGACGGAGTGGAGGAAAATACTACATCAATCACTTATAAAAAATCTACTGATCAATTGATATTTGATGGCATTGTAAAGAACCTACAAAATTACAGCAACCTGTTTAATTGATTTCAAGTGGAGATTCAGACATTGGCTACACAGATTTTTATGAAATGTTGATATGGTTTAGAAGACCCTTAGTGAAGTAAAATGCCAGTGTACTAATAATTTTTTCCAGGAATTATTGATTACATTTTCCAGGTTATTCGATTTTAAAGAGAGCATTTATGCACAAAACAATTCAATAAAGAATTTTCAAAAACAAATGTTTTGAGATAAAAATTTCAGGCAAGAGGTTATTATTTATAACTAGAAATATGTTCTGCTACTTATAAAATTTATTATACTTTTAACCCTTCAAGCAGTTGTGATGTAAAATCCCGTCAACTTTGTTAGTTTTCACTGCAATACATCTACAGCTTTAATTATTTATTAAACTCAGGCATCATAAAATACATTCTGATATTAAAACTTGTTACTAATTTAGCTACAAGTTTGGTTTTTAATAATTGCAAGTCTTCCTACCAAAATTTTACTTTTTTATAATTTTAAAGCTGTATAAAAATTTTATTGTAAAAACAATTTTACATTATTTTCCCATTTCAAAGACATTCAGAGGGTTAAAATGTTGCACCTAAACAAGCTGTAGATCAAAGTATGTTTTTTCCTTTTTTCAGAAAAATATTCCTACTCTATATTTAATAAATGTTGTAATAATGATGATCAGTGGCGTAGCCAGAAATTTTAATGGGTGGGGGGTGGTTACGACTGCTGCAAATCACATATATGTATACCTGTGTGATAAGGGAATGAAGAATATACATTTTGTATGGCAAAAAAAATTGTCATGGGGCGCCACTGATGATATATTTTATGATTTACATCACCCTGCATCATGTATGTTATCGATAAAATTTTAATTAGCAAAACAAAACTGTATTATTTGCCAAATGTAATCGATAATTCATGCCAGTGAAGATTTGGTTTATGTTTATTTAATTCCAATAAATAAAAATTGCTGTAACTCATTCAGCTACCTTGATTTTCTAACAATAATCATTTTTAAGTTTATTTATGTACAGACAATATTAGCATTTATGATCTTGTAGGGACCATTCAAATAGTTTGCAAAATCAAAAGTTCATAAAATTGTCTGTGAGACCACTTGCCAGTTCATAAAACCGTAAGTGTTCATAAAAATAAGTATTGCCTGTATTTTTAAGGAAAAATAAATAAAAAGTTGACTACCAGTTTTGATCCCGAAGTCTTAGGTTTTACAGTGTGAAGTGTTGCCCTAAGTTGCCAATGCTGGTGATTCACTGTTAAAACTATTAGTAAATCAAGTATCAAATCCTTAATTGGAATTTGATCAAAAATTTTTGAGAGTTGACAGTTAACATTTTTATTCACTTAGGGTTTTTTAAAACCATCAACATTTCATCAAAATATGTTATGCCAGTGTCTGAGAGACAGTCCTTGCTAGTTGGAAAAGGAACCTATTTTATTGCAAAAAAGCTACTGTGCATTTAACTTAAAAAAGAAATGTAGATTAGTATTATAATTTTCAAAATTTAAGCTTAATTAAAAAGAATATGGAATTTTTAATAATTTTTGCATTTAATATTATAATTGTACAAATTGGCCACTATTTATTATAAATATAGTAAAGTTTAAAAACAAGCTAGACGTACACGAATTTCATCTAAATGAATAATAATAATGATTATCTCTGGAAACACGGTGTTAAAACCAAATGAATTTAGCATACATCCATATTAAGTTGCAACGCAAATCTATGAATGATTATAAAATTTACTTTGAATAGTTCTTTTCTGAAAAATACTCAAAGTTTCAAGATTATACAATCTATTATGAATATTTAATTTGAAGATAATTATATTTAAATGTCATTAATATGAAACCCTTTAAAAGTGCATACATATCAACATCTGTTTCGACTCCAAAGAGTGTGTTAAATGTTACAGCAAATATAAATAGTAATTATTTAAAACCATAAAAATTGAGTTGAGAATTGGTTCAATATTTAAAAGCAAAAAAAATTTATTAAAACCAAATTATCAAAAACATTTTTAAAAAGCACAATAAAATTAGTCAAGCATTGATTTAGTAGAGAAATTAAAAACCAGCCAATTTATCAGTTACTTTAAATAATGCAAGATTATTCTGTGTTATTGCCCCCCCCCCCCAAAAAAAAAATCTCTATATATAATTAATTAATTGAAAAGCTGCCCTGATTAAACCCAAATAAGTGGGATCTACTACAATTATAAGTGAAGATTGCCTATGATTTTGACATTCTAGTGGTGCATTACAATACTGAAAATTCACAATGCTTATGTGTGTAAGTATATTTTCATAATATGTGGTATGTAGTTTTATTTAAAAAGTTTAATATCTATTTTATATGTAGGCTAAGAAGGATTTTGACTCTGATTTGAGTGAGGAGGCCAAAGATGTTAGCCTTGCTAAACTTGCATCAGTATTAAATATATTATTAGAAAAGTTAGACAAAGATGAAAAGGATTTACTTAAAGCTACAAAAGAACTAAATAAAGCAAGATCAACACTCTCTGATAGTCACACATCTGGTTGGTAATGAATTCTTAAGATTATATAATTTGATTTTCTACTGTTTGAATTCTAAACCTTATGTTAACATATCTGTAAAAATTTCTAAACAGTGATTGGTGCATTAAATTAGGGTCAGTTTCAAAATTTGTACACCTCGGTGAAAATCCCAAAAAAATTCAGGAAAAAAATTTTTGATTAGTTTTTTGCACAAGAGTAAAAACATTTTGAATGTTTTTATATGGTCATCTGTACCATATGTCATCTGTTCTGAATAAAGATGTTAAATTATTGTTATCAGCTCCTATAAAAAGAAATAGCACAAAGCGAATTCAATCTTTTTTCCAATTTGACTTTTTTAATTTAAATGTGCAATAGAAATTAAATCATATTAAACGAAAGATTAAACATTGAACATATAATGTCTCACAGTGTCGCCCCCCCCCCCCCCCGGTCTTCCCTACCATATCCATCCCAGATGACATGTGCTCTGAAAGACTGGAAAATGCCAAGTCAGTCATCTAACACAGACTCCAGATGATTCCTGGTTTTTGCATTGTCTTACAGCTACCTTACAGGGCCAAGTGCCCAGTTTTTTATTCTTATTTATTCCTTTGCAAAAAAAAAGAAAGGAATTCTTAACTTGGCTTTGTGTAAAACTTTCAGTAAAAATAGGGGAAAAGTTAAGAAAATTTCCGATTAAAGATTTGTTTGAATACACGGAAAAGAAGCTTTGTATGTTTTGAATGGCAATTTTGCTGACTGAGTATTCTAAAGTGGGAGAGTGAGACATTACCCCCCATCCCTTGGGATCGGCCATGCCAGTAAATTGTCACACAAGTGACTTACGTGTAATATCACCAATATGTTCTATATAAACTGACCTGCATAATTTGGCTTTAGAAAAAGTTCCAAAAATTCTTAACTTATAAATACAGTAGTCTCGTTAATTTGAGGTGGATGGGATCGATCTTGCTTCGAACTACCAAAAGCTCAAATTATCAAAATCATAAAATTTAATCAACAAATAAATGGAAATATTGCAATTTTTTATAAATTTGAGTACATCTTTAAATGAAAAATGCACTTACATATTATTACATTACTGATGAAATTGTCACACAAGTGACTTACGTGTAATACCACCACAATATGTTTTATGTAAATTGACCTGTGTAATTTAGCTTTAGAAAAAGTTCCAAAAATTCTTAGCTTATAATCATAACTACAGTAGTCTCGATAATTCCAGGTGGATGGGATCTATCTTGCCTTGAACTATGGAAAACTCAAATTATCAAAATAATAAAATTTAACAAACAAATAAATGAAAATATTGCAATTTTTGTAATTTGAGTGCATGTTTGAATGAAAAATGTATTTACATATTATTACATTACTGATGATTTGAACAGGTTAATTATAGTCCTATATTAAATATAGGACAATAATAGTCAAATATTTTTTGTATTAACACGTTGACCTGTTACTGTGCAGCAAACTCACGCCATCGTCAAAGCAGCATGACTACACTCAGTGGTGGGAAAACCTACTTTTTTTTTTTGTAGCAAACTACAACTACTTTTTGTAAAATGTAATTAACTGCAAATACAACTACTTTTTGACAAATGTAGTTAACTACAACTAATTTTGAAATATAGTCACTACTTCCCTACTTTTTCACTACTTTTAGGAGACAAAATTTCGTAAAAGATTAAATTTATGTTTAGATTTTAGGATGTTGATATACTAATTAGAGAAAACACTATTGATAACCTAATTATAGAAAAATATTGCTCTAATAATCAACTTCTGCTTATTATTAAGTACAGTCAAACCCCGATTTAGTGCCATCTCAAAATAGCACCAATTCCGCTTAATTGCCAATTATGTCTATGAACAAATTTATCGAATAGGAATTTCAATGTAATGGATCCATTAAAGCACCAACTCGATATACCACCAGAATAAAACTTGGCTAGAGTAACATATTTTCTAGAAATTGCTGGATATGTGTTTTGTATATCTTTCTTTTTAAACATTTTGTTAGATTTCCAAAGAGTCTCTTGCCTTCCTACATCTATGTGCTTTCAAAGTCAAATGGTATTCAGTAGCAACGAATTCCTATTCTTTCTCTTTTGAAAACTGGGAATAAGGTGAGAACAATGCTTGAAGAAATCTCTCCTCCTCCATTTTCTGCTGAGTTCCAGGGAAACAGGGTGCAATGCAAAATCTGTCATTCAAAGGTTAGATTAGTAGTCGTTGAATGATCGAAGAATTTCAACGAAGCAGTTAAATCTGCAAAATAACCAGTGTCTTAATTCATGATGGCAAAAAGAGCAGTTTTAACAGTTTCGGAAAAGCGGGAAATTTGCAAATATAAAACGGAAATTGTGAATGCATCGCAGCAACACATCACAAATCATTTTTCTACATTATGGAAAAAGCCTATTAGCAGGTGCTGCATAGGAGACATTTTGAAAAATCCTGAAAAATGGATGAACACCAATGATCTGCAGTCAAATGTGAAAAATCTGAAAACTGCAAAACATGAAGATTTAGGGGATGCCTTTTGCATATGGATACTACAAATGAGTGCCAAAAAATGCGACTATAACTGGAGACATTGTCAGAGAGCAAGCAAAAGTCCTTGGCCATCAAATGGGCATCACAGATTTCGAGTATAGTAGTGGCTGGTTGAACAGATTTAAAAAGCAACGAGGATTCTCGCAGTATATACGAAGTGTTGAGACTGCAGAAGTTGATGAAGATGTTGTGATAAATGGTCATGAGAAATTGAGTGCACTGATTTTAGAATATAAAGCTGAGGACGTTTACAACATGGATAAAAGTGGACTTTTTTACCGCCTGCAGCCAGATAAAACAACTTCTAGTGGGCCTGTTAAAGGCTGCAAAAAAGCTAAAGATTGTGTGTCGCTGGTGTTCTGCACAAATGCATCAATATTGAAAGCATCACGTCCGCCATATTATTGAAAAAATCAGCAAAGATGATTATTCTCCAATCCTTTTTCACAATGCTAAAATGCATGGTAAAAAAAGTCTGGGATGAAATTTCACCAGAAACTATTGTTAACTGCTGGAAACATACTGGATTAATTAAATCTGAAGGGTTTACTCCAAGGCAAAATATTACAGCACTTCAAAAACTACAAAGTAAAATTCACAAATTGACAGACATTGAGCATCCTCTTTCGGCAACTGAGTATATTAATATAGACAAAAGTGTTTCAACATTTGAAGATCTGACAATCAATGAAATTGTTAAATCAGCTACCAATCAAAATTTAGATTCATCTGACAGTGAATCTGAAGAAGATGAAACACCACATGTTACATCGGAGGAAGTGAAAAATTGCATTGGAAAAATATGAATTTTTTTAGAAAAAAATGCAACAGATAAAGAAATGCTAAACAATTAGTTGTAGAAAAATATATTCAAAAAATTAATATTGAAAAGAAAACTAAAACTATCATTTTAAAATATTTCCAATAAATTCGGTTTGAGTTTTAATGTAAGTGTGCGTCTGCTATGAGCAAAAATATCTATTTTATCCAAGTTTGTTTGTTGTGTTTATTTCAAACCTACACGAGGGGTCCGTAGGGTGAATGATTTTTTAAGAGGTTCTAAAGTGCATTCACGTTACATCTGGAAGAAACTGCTGAAGACTCCAGAATGTTAGATCGGTCGCTGTGCGAAAGGCCTGAGCCCTGAACCTTCACACTTCAGCCATGTTTAGTGTTTATTCTACTCGGACACTTCTTTATATAGGATTGGTGATATAAAAAATTAAGTGCATCGTAACTTCATAGTATCATTTGATAATTTAATTCCTATATATTTATATTACCTATATATTTTTTCCATTGGATAACTAAAATAAAATGCATTATGATATTGAGTTTTACCAGAGTAATAATGCCATATCAAAGTTAATTTTTATCCATTGACATAATCTAATCTAATATAATTTGATATACTGCCGCACTTATTATATAGCGCCATAATTTTCTTGAATGGATAGTGGCATTATATCGGGGTTTGACTATATTTCTAAAACTAATTAAGTTTCAATAACTCTGTAAAATCAAAATAAGTCACGTTTCATGGTCTAAACTTGATTTCATGCGTCACATGCCCCTTCTGGATCCCTTAATGGGCCCTGTTTTAATATGAAGCTAAATGTTGCTACTTTTTCTTTTACACTACAGTGATGCTCAGTGGCATCTGCAAAAGTTTGAGAACAATGTTGGTACAAGGACATTTCAACCAAATGTTGGGGCGTCAGGGAGAAATATATGCTTGAGAATCCCACTACTCAGACTAGACATCAATGCAAATGCAAGTTGCTCTACTTCTAGTCCCTTTCTGACATACACAAAGCCTGATAATCACACGAGCAAGATCAACAATCCAGGCCCCCCTGAAAAATGGGGGCCCTATATGTCCTTATTATCTAGATTAGAAATTCATATATACTGAAATAACAATTTTTCCTGTAATAGTTATTACATAATTGATAATAACAGACATACATTTTGGGTGGTAAATATGATTAGTATCAAACCTACGGTTTATTGAAATGCTACTTTTTTTTTTTTTTTTCAAGTACCAGTGCCTTGTGTTTTATGTTTTAAAGAGGAAAAGAAAATTACAAATTTCTTGTCAGACCAGGAAACTTTTCTAGCATGTAAACTTGGCACACATGCCATGTATTAGTGCCCTGACTTAGCGTCCATAATAATACAAATGAGTACAAATATTAAAGTAAAAGTGATTTTTAAACATATAATCTTGCTCAAGTATAAATATGTTAAAAATTTAATTTTGGGAATATTTAAAAGGTTTTGTGTCACAAAAATGCAGCAGTGCTAAAAAATGGGTTATAATGCAGGGGTGCTACAGCTGTGCCTAACTGTGTTAAATGGAATCTCTTGATACATCCTGATACAAAAAATATATTTTTGAAGGTCTCTACACCAAAAGATTCTCTTGGTATTTCCTGATACAAAAAGTATAATTTTAAACGAATTCTGCTCCAGATCAGTGTTGTCCCAGGAACCAAAAAAGTAAATAAAACCAAGAATTACATACTAATGTATCACTTTCCCATTTCATCAGAACACTGTTTTCTTTTTCATATCAAAAAGCACATACAGTCTGAAACTGATCTTCCCCAAAAATCAACAAATCCAAACAATATACTTCATTTCTTTATAAGCAAGCATAGAGTTAATAATACTAAAATAAAAACAATTACAAAAAAGACTATGGTTTTGGAAATTTTTTCCTCTACAAACACTGTATTTAATAGATTCATGTAAATAGTTACCAAAGGTCGTCGGAACATCCTGCCTCTTTACCCTGTTTAGTAAATGAAATGCATTCAGAAGGAGGCAGATGTTCCATCAAAATAATAAACAGAAAAAACTTATCCCATACATAAAAGTAAACATAGTTTAGAACTGATGTAAATCAAACAACAATAATAAATCGCTAATGTACCTAAACACTCCTCTTATATTTCTGAATAGCTTTAAACGCTATATATGCTTTTAAAACATGATTGTTTTTCCTTAATCATTTTTTGTGGGACAATAAGCTTAGTTTGAAAAAGAAATTGGGGTTGGGGTGGAGGTGGCTAGATAATATATTTAACAGTTAAATTAGCAATTTTTTTTCAAGGATTAAAAGAACATTTTAAATGAATGGTTTTCAAAATAAATTTCTCCACCTTTTTAAAACCAAAAAAGAAGTAATTTTTTTCTCTCTCGTATTTTGAATAACCTCAAAAAATAATCCACTATATGCAAAACAGAAACTAAATGAAAGCTTTAAAAAAAAAAAAAAAAAAAAATCATAAATGAACTATTTTCAAAAAATAAAATCACTCAAAATAATGGGTGTTTAAAACATAAAATAATAAAAAAAAACTTTGTAAAATAGCACCATAAAGTTTACTTCAATGGCCATACAGCTGTTCGAGCAAAAAGTTTTTGCTCGAAACAACTGTATGGACATTTAAGTGGGTGTTATTTTACAAAGTTTTTTATAGTTTAAAACAAGTTATGAATTTGCAGTTTTTGCCTCGACGCCTTCAATATAATACTGAAAAACCCAGTTACTACCACAAAAACACCTTTTACAGTTAATCAACTGAAAGAAAAAAAAAATGATCTAAACAATGAACAAAATGTGCAAATTAATGTAATTTTCTTTAAGTTCATCATATGAGTATACAGAAAGCTCAGTGGAAATAGGTTTTTTTTTTTCCTTTGCTTATGCCGTTAACTAAGAAAAGATTTCATCAGCTATTCAAAAACTGTCAATTCCCATAAACTTAAATTAACCCCCACTGTAGTGTAAAACTTAATTCCCATAAACTTAAATATTTTTCCTTTTCAAAATTGAAAATTCTTGATATGGATTCAGTGTGACGTTGGTTAGAGGCATGGTTGGCAGATTTTCGACGCATGACATTTTAAACCATATTTAACCGTTGCATCGAAAAACCGAAACTTATTTATAAAGTTAATATTAAAATTCAATATTAACATTTAATTTTAATATGTTGAAATCTCTAACTCGAAGACTAGATTATGATATTGAATAGTCCAACATGACATTCATATGCTACTACACAATTTAAAAAGGGCTTGAATAGGATTTTTCTTTTTTAAGGACTTTACCATTTGCTAATTTTGGACGTAGAGTTTGTATAAAGTACTTATTTTGTTTCTATATGTTAAAAACTCATTTAATTTTACTTATTTGAAAACGCTTGGGAGTGGATGGACCAATGGATTGTCTGACTTACATGGACGCACCTTACGGAAGTATGCTTCACATCACGTGACACATGACAAGGGAGAGGGGAATTGTCCAGACTTCGCAACTCCGACACAGTGGCACAAGCAAACGTTTTTTTCTCTTTTTTCCTGGGGATGGGGTTTGGTTATCATCATAATAATAGGTAGATAAATTAAACAAACTGTTTATTAATCCTAATTAGATTATACTTATGATATAATAATCATTTTAATTACAATTTTTAGTTATATCAATTTATAAATGAATCATATGAATATAATGCTAATATAAACTAAAAGTTCCCAAGTGTCAGATTTTGGAGGTGCACCCCACCCCCTCCTAGGTGCGCCAATATTCTGGACATCTGATTTTTCTGTATTTTACAAAGATTTATTTTGTATTTTAAATTTGTTTATTGTTGTTATTTGTTTATTTGGTTATTATTTGTATTATTTTGTATTATTATTCTGTATTTTAAAAAGACAAAAGATTTTACTTTTTTTGAAAATTGCTGCCTTGACAAAAAAGAAAAAAATACTTTTTGAAAAGTTGCAGCCTGAAAAGATTTTCTTTAAATATAATATTATTAAGTTTATTTGCTAAATTACTTATACATAGCTCCTGGCTTGTAATTGTTTGTAATTGGTAGTATAATGTTAATGTCAATACTTTAAAATACAGCCCATTATTCAAAGTAATTTAAACACCAGTATAACACTGATTTGAAATTGTCCATTTAAAAAAATATATATAATAGTCAGTTTTACTGACAAAAATATTTTCTTTTTTTCTTTTTTTTTTTCTTTTTACCTTTTTTTTGGGGGGGGGGGGAGGATTATACATAATATGTCAGATACAAAAGCTTGCAAAATTGATGTTTAGAATCTTTTTTTAAACACAAAAATTTGCAATACTGGTGCAAAAGCAGATATTTTTGATGCAAAAGTCTGTAAAAATGATACAAAATTAGATTTTTCTGATACGAAAGCCTGCAAAACTGATACAAAGGTCTTTTTTTTTTTTCAGATATGAAAGGCCTAAACCACTGTATAATGCAGTGGTTGTGATAGTAAAGGGGTCCCGACCTAACCTAGTGCTCCGGAGCCTCATCTTAGCATGATCAAGCTCTGGACCTCCCTTTCCTTCTCATTTAACTATTGATTTTTGTAGCACACAGCATATTACACTACTTTTTTTAAAAAGTACTTCACTACACTAACAAACTACAAAAAAAAGTAGTGACTGCTGTAGTTGCGCCACTTGTAGCAAGCTACTTCCCAGCCCTGACTACACTGCACATAAAGGTCTCCGAGGGCATCTGTAGGAAGAAAATACCCTTAGGGGGTATTTTCTTTGTTAGGGGGATTTCTGATGGGGCTTCCAGGTGTGGCAAGTAATTGAATTTTGTGGTGCAAAAAAATTCTTTCAAGTGTTTTGTATGTGTTGGTCATTATTTGGGAGCTAAACTGATTTTTTCACAGATTTATAGGAAACTCTAACAATCTAGATTCGATCTATCGAGACTACTGTCTATAGTAATAATTTAATTTGTAAAAACAAAATTTTTAAAAATATCACTGCAATTTATACTGTTATTTGATGATTAATCTTTTATGTATTTCTATGAAGATCCTGATGATAGTTTGAAGAAAGATTCTAATGAAAACAAAAGAAATGATGATTATAAAGGTAAAATATTTGTTTCAGTTTTTGTTAGTTATTAGTCATAATTTTTTTAATAAATTGTTTTACTATGAGAATTTTCAGATTAGTATTCTTATTTTTAATTTTTTAATCCTTTTCTTAATGTATATTGGAAAATAATACGAATTATATAGCACTAACAAAAGAGTAAATGATGCAGAAGTTATGAATTTTCTTTTAAAAAAAAAAAAAAAAAAAACATGAATACAATGTACTCATCTATTACTATACATCAAAATACTCAAAAAATATATTTAGTTCAGTATAAGCATTATGAAATAAATATACAGGGTGTCCCAAAAAGGTGGGAACAGGCTTTAATTCTTTATCTCTTAGAGATAATTGGGTCATGTAAATTTGAAAAAATGTTCAAAATAAGGTCAGAAAAAATGTGAATTAATTATGAATAAAATTAGAAAAAAAAATTCGCTCATTTACAAGGTTACCCTTTTTTAATTTGTATACGACCCCTGAATAAAAAAGTTCTCAATTAGCAAAATGTGCCCCCATAAACTAATGAGGTGACACAAAATTTTAGTATTATATCCTTAAAAGTATCAGTGATATAAAAATAAATATAATGCTGACTTAAACCACTTTTAAATGGCTTTCAAAGGTATAAAACCACGTCGAATGATCACATTCAGGTGTCTGTAGAAGTTACTAAAGAAAAATCTTTATCACTAGCAATAAATGTTTACATTCAAAATCATGTATAGCCCCTGATCATGTTTCTTTAAAGATATCTCTGAGACTTATGATGAAAGGCTAAAATTTGGTACATCACCTCATTAGTGTATGGGGATACATTTTGAAGGGTAGCATTTTGCTAATTGGAATTTTTTTTACAGGGGTCATATACAAATTTAAAAAGGGTAACTTTTAAGGAAAAAAAATCCTCTCGCTCATTTACTAACTTATTTCCGACCTTATTTTGAACATCTTTTCAATTTACACTGTCCACTTATCTCTAATATATAAAGAATTAAAGCCCGTTACCACCTTTTTGGGACACCCTGTTTATGTCATCAGAAAATTTCAGCACCAAAAAAAGCAAAGCTGTTTCTTCTACAAAATCCTCCTTTCAAGAAAGCAACAGTTATCTAACTAGCAACCCTGCTTCTGCACCATTAGGAGAATCCTTCGGATGTATTTCGTTAGATGTAACATCTTAAATAATGCTTTAAACTTCTATTTTATTTATCTATATTCTAATAAGTGTCAAACTGTTAAAAATTACTAAATGAAGTGTCTTTCCTTATAGCCAGTGTTCTTCTGCTTAACTAAAATAAGGATGTAAGGATGGTTATTGAGAACAGAAGATATTGTAAAATGTTTTCTTCTGATACTCCCTATGAAGATGATTAGTATAATTATTAGTTAATGTATAAAATATTGGTTATTATGCTGTTTTCCTACTCGGGGGGGATGAGGGAAATGAATAGTATTTTTACTCTTCCAAAACTTACGTGTGAAACTTTTGAAAGAAATGGATGTTTATTATTATGCTTTTATTTATGAGATTTCTGTAATTCGAGCAAGTCAGCTTGCAAAAAATATGATAAACTGAGGCAGGCCTGATTGGCAGCGTTTTTTTTTCCTCACTAGACATAACATACAACAAAAAATAAGTACAATAAATATGCATACCTAAAAAAAGGTATTCTAAAATTCGTGCACATATTTCAAGTGCAACTGACAAAATAAAATGAAATTAAACTGTCTCTGGTGTATGTATGCAAAAAAACTTTTCTATAAAATTTTCTGAAGTACAAAATTATATTTTCACAAAAAAAGGATATAAATAAAACAGAATTCTGATGAAAAGTTATCCAAAAACACTAGGATTAACCACTTCCCTTCCCCTAAAAGCAATGAGGAATTTTCTAATTTTTTTTTTTCATTTTTTCTTTTTAGATACTTTAAAAGTTACAAACAGTGACCAGTCACAGACTGCAGTTCTTGATGATGACAAACTTCAAGTTCGAATAAGGAGGCTAGAAAGAAAATCATCAGACTCAAGTGGTAAACTTCATGAAATGGATTTTGAACAAAGGAAAAAGTTAGAGCAAGCTGTTAAAGAGAAGCTAGAAAAAGCCGGATTAGATACAGGAGGTATTTTTATTTCTTTAAATTATGCTTTTAATTGCTTCAGATATTTATTGGAGATAAAATTATTAGTAAAGTTGAAAATTATCAACTGAGTTTATTTTTATATCTGAACAATTTTTTTAAAGTAGGGGAATGTGAAGTAAGATGATGAACTTAAAATAGGGCTATAAAAGTAAGATTAGTGTGGCATTTATGATTTGTTTATTTATTTTCTGGCTGTGTTTTTTGTATAGTGGCTACAACATTTATGATAATTTTCTAGTTGATGAAGGTAATTTTTGTGGATGGGGCATTTCTTCCATTAATTATGGTGCCAAATTTTTGTCATATACTCTAAATGGATCGGCTGTACTGTTGTCCATCTTAGAACCATCATCATAGATGTTGATAAAATTTTTGCCTGTTATATCCTTACCCACATTATCTAAAATTTGTAAATTATTTTTCCTTTAAGGGATTATATTTAAATGGTTGCTATGCTTTTTTCTGTATTTATATTTTTTATTAAAATTTCTCCATGGAAATCGAGTCACTTTAAATTTTTTTAATTAAGTCGATTGAGATACTTGAATAATACAGAATACAGAGTGAGCTATTTTTGTGAGATTTAGTAATTTTAATTTAAGCTAATTTTTGTATTGACTTAAATTTTTCATATTGCTTGCCTTATTGAATTAGTTGCCCATTCTGGACTGGCATAGACCATATATTTTTCAGTAGAAAGAGTATACTATATTTTTAGGAAGTCTGGTTTAACATCACAATTGCTCTCCTAATTAGTATTAACCTTTTACATGCCAATGTTACTTTTTTGGAACATCATGTTTAATATTTTTTTAATGAACTGTCACAACTATCAGTTTGAAAAAAAATACTGCTTATTATTTATTTTCAAATGTAAAAATTTCTGAAAATCAACATTTTTTACAGTACACAAGAAAAAAAATTTATGAAATTCCCAAAAATTCCCCTGTTGTATTTTCAAAGGATAAATTCAATTAATAGCAGATATAAAAAAAAAAAAGAAATTCAATTAATAGCAAGATATTCTTTCTCAATCTTGCATAAAAATACTATGTTCCAAAAAAGGAACTTTGGCTTGTAACCATATACGAAATCAGAGGTATCACATGCGTGTGTTCTTTATTAGATTTTAATACATTCAGTGCTTATATCTGCTAAACATAAGTCTGTCGAAGGCATTAACAATATGTTATTTCTTTTTGAAGGATGAAGGAGGTAGTTGTCTTATCTCTCACTCCTTTAACAGAAAAAGGGTCATTAGTTAGTGCTGCATTCCTCTGATTAGAGCTCTGATAGCTGCTTGTTTATTTAAGTCCTTTTTATGTAAAAGGAATATGTGGGAGGAAGTGACATCAAGTCACGTACTTGATTTTCTTTCTATGCTGTGCAATTAAAATTTTCTACTATCATATATATTTCTATCTTTATTATATTGATTTGGATTTTGCGTATGTACACACATTCTTACATTACATCTATCGTATATTCATCTGATTTTCTATATTATATAAATAATTCTTTCAGGCTTTTATTGCCAGTTTTTAGTTCTGTTTATTTTATTTTTTAACATTATTTAACTTTTAAAATATATAAACGAATGTAAATTCTAGTTTTTTATGATACAAAGTTATATGAATTAGTTATATAGCAAAGCGATGAAATGAAGGTAAGTTTTTTTTTTCTCTGGACTGACACAATAGCTGATGTTCCTAGACGTGCGCTGTCCCCGTGACGAAGACGGTCCCTATTCTAAAAAGGCGCAAGATAAAAAATTTTAAAGCATTTTATTTATCCTTAGGGTCATATTGTAATATTTTATACGTTATTTAACTTAGAAATTGAAATTACATAATCATGCATAACAAAGAGTTAAAGATCACATGTTCTTTTTCATACTCTGTGTCCTGTATAGTCTGCAGGTATCCTGTTTTATAATTTTTGCAGCTGAATAATGTTGCATGAAAAATTTTTCTGAAAATATTTGTATTTATTTCAATTTTGAACAAAGAATATAGACATTTTATTAAGTTTTGCTAATATTTTATGTAATTAAAATTGCATATTAAAATCCCTTATGCACTTCATAAAAGGTAATTTTGCATTTTCAAATAAAATCTTAAATTATCACGAAGAAGTCTATTTTTAGATAAGTTACCAATAAATTGTTTAATCAGTTACTTGCTTCAACCAATCTTATTATTATTTTAATGTTATTTTGGTAGTAGTTTAATTAAACAGTAAATTCTTGTTCCTGAAACATGACTGTAAAGTTAATTTGTTACCCAGTGTTGAAGTTCTGCTGTAAACATTAACGCAGTTTTAAATAATTTTTGAACAAATGTTTCATAATTAATTTTATTGGCATGATTTATCTTTCTTGTTTACATTCACAGTCTTCTTATGTAAATGCATGTATATTGTATCGCCACATCACATACAAGCTATTATGGTATAGGAAATTTCATTATAATAATCCATGTTAAAATACCAAACAGATTAAGGTATGTAGTATGAAGGTTGTATTGCAAGATTTAGTTACAGAAACATTCATTACAAACAAGCTTAAAAAAAAAAAAAAATTGGTTATGCATGTCCAATACAAGCACAGTATTTTATAAATGAGAATCTCTTTTTATTTGTTTATAGATTTTGGATATTGATTGGTAACAAAAAAGAAACAATCTTATACGCATGTATATGTTTAAATGATTTTATTTCTGATTTTTGATGGGCAATTTAATTTTTTATAGTCATTTATGAATTAATTTTTTATATGTTCACTTTTGCTTTTCATTATTTACTTTTCAGTTTTGGGAGTATGTTGATTTTAATGCTCTGTTTGATTTAAATGTATGTGTGTGTGCAAAAATACATAATTATCTTCAACAATGCCACTTTTTAGGAAGAAGAATTGAAGTTAAAATCATAACAGCTGGTTATTATGATAATGAAGATGGAAAAGATTTTCAAACTTTAACCGATGAAGAAACAGACCAATTCCAAAATATGATAATGGCTTTGTTGGTATGATATTCATTGCTATAGTATAATTCAATTAACTTCTTAATATTTATTCTTAATCTTATTTATTCTTAATATTTATTCTGATCTATTTATTCTTCTCAAAAAGAAAAAATAGATATCCATAAAATTTTTGCTGTAAAATGCAACACTCACAAATATCAAAAAATCAATTTCAGGACATTTTAAAATTTGTCCTCCAAGTAGGCTAGATAGCTACCCTCCCCATTTTTTCAAATCTTTCTTAAAAGAATATATATATATATGTAAAGAATGGGCCTTACGCCATTCCTTGGAATAATTGACGCAAATCCATTGGGGTTCTAGGTTAAATAGTTTATTTCAAAGTTCAGACAGAGGGCAGGAGTCGGGCTGGCGACCTTATTCGTTCCGTGGCTATCTTCTTAAATCGCAGTCTAAAGGCTCGAAGCTAAGCTTTACGTTCCAAACTCCTAAAAAGCTAAGTGCGAAGTTAAGACGAAGCCCTTGAAATTTTCGCGCTCTTGCTTAAATACTCCTTAGTTACTACACCTGCTGGCAGGGTACAGCATGATCACGAAGGCGTTACTCTCAAACGTAATTAGTTAACTAGATTGTCAATCAAGACATGAGAAACACCTGCTTACTCAGGAGTTCTAAAAGCACGTATTAATGAAACCACAGGAAAGTGAAGATATTGTTGAATCAACAATTTTCTCCTTATGGAACCTCAAAAAACGTCTCCGAGCATAATATTTGTATGGCCGAGAAACAAACTTTACAGTAAAAGATTAAAAAAGGATTTTTCAAATAACATTAAATTAAATTAGCAAAGTTTATTTTATTATTACATATCCCCCCCCCTCCAAGCGGAGGGCAACCGGCTTGCCTTCAAGTTGGTGGCACTCAATCCGAACGGAGCAAGATAGAAATTTTGAACTTCATTTGAGATCACCAGCCTTCTCCGCATATACAATTTCTCAACATACAGTTATGACATGACAAAATATTCAATACAAAATAATATTTATAATAGCACTAGTCGTTGTAAATTTTAGTATATTAATGTGCAAGGGAAACAAGATCCCTTATATAAACAATCGTTCGTTCAGTTGAGCCTCTATTTCATTGTCCAAAGTTTAGTGTTTATATCTGTTATAACGTCCACAGTCATTGACACAAGAAAAGCAAAAATACTTGAGGCTCTGATGGTAGATTGTACTATTTGCGAACATTTGTAAACACATTCAAGTAGATGAATCTTCAGAATATTATTTTTCTGAGTTAATTAATAAAATATATGAATGAAATAAGTAAACACTATACAAAACACATACTGGATATTATTCATAAAAATAATGCTAATATAATTTCACTAAAGTATAAAGATTCGAAATATTCCTGCATAATAACGTATATACAACACTATAAAATATCACCTAATATCTGGAAATAGTTTTCGGAATAATTTTCCAAATGAAATGACCAATATTATTATAACAATTGAAATGAAACAAAATAGTATAAGGATATGACAATAAGATATAAATGGCTATATTTGCAACATAGTAATTCTTGGCAATATGGGTAAACGGCGATAAAATTGTGTATATGCAGTGTGTAATGTAAAAATGTTGAAAATTAAAATTGAATTGAGAAAAAACCACAGCTGTACAGTAGCATTACCCCGTACAGGGTGGTATAATTTTGTTAGCATTTTAAGTTTGCACAAACTTACTCTTCACAAAGGTCTATTCATGGTATAGTTTAAATTTTTGTGGATTATTATAATATCTTAGTTTAGATGAATGCACAATCTCAGAATCTCTTTTAAAATGAGGACTAGGTTTATCAATTTCAAAGTTTACTTCAGAAAGTTGTTGTATTATTTTATATGGACCTGAATAGGGTGGACTTAATTTACGTGTATTAGGATATTCAAATTCTTCGTATATTACTTCATCACCAACTTTAAATTTTACAGGGAGAAAGCGAGCATCATATCTGATTTTGTTTTTGTTATGATATTGTATAGTTCTTTCCTTAGCTAATTTATGTGCTTCATTAAGAGGTGGATAATAATTACTGTTTGGCAATAATGGATCATAAGGTAAAGTTCCGTACATTAAATAACTTGGTGAAAACAGTGTAACAGAATGTGGAGTTATGTTATATTGATTTAAAACTTCTTCTAGTAATTTAGTCCATGGTACTTTAGTTGATGAAGCGTTAACTTTGCATTTTAACCTTGTGACAATCGTCTGATTCAGGCGTTCCATTTTCCCATTCGTTTGTGGGTGATGACTGCATGTCATTAAATGTTTAACATTATAATTATGAAGAAATTTTTTAAATCTTGAAAAAGTAAAAGCTGCATTCCTGTCAGTTAATAATTTTTCTGGAACTTGAATTTGAAATATTTGTTTTAAACAGTTTGTATAAGTTTCTGTTGTGACACTTTTAGATGGAAACCCCCACACATGACGAGTTGCATGGTCTGTGACCAAATGCAAATATTTTTTAGTAGAATTATAGTAATTAAACCCACCAACTGTGCCCAATGATAGGCATTCAAAAGGTTTATCAGTCGGAGGTACTTGCTGCAATAATCCAAATCTTTTTTGTTTACATTTTTTGTTTATTTGGCATGTGTGACAATGTTTGACATAATTTTCAATATCTGTATTAATATTGTTGCGGAATTACTCTGCTACTCCTGGGGTTCGTCGTTCTAAAGTCCAGTTGGTGTAAAAAGTTCAAGTAAAAAGTCACTTGTCAGGATGGAACACAAACTTTATTGCTTCTAGAACTTCGTAAAACAATCAGCTGTACACAATTCACAAGCACAATCTAGCAGTAATGTGCTTTTAACAGTTCGCTTCGATCAAAAGCTCTCACAAATGCTGTATTTCTCACACAAAATAGAACACTTTCACTGGCAAGAATTCAGGGAAAATATACGAGAAATAACACTAACAGTCTCTCAAGACTCAGCGATGAAGAATTTACACACAGCACTTAAATTCAAAGCTTCACCAACAGCGCGAAACACAGCTTCCTTCACAAAGCAAGCGTATTCACTCTCTCAAAGCTTGATCAACACTGAACTGTCGGGGCGACGCGCGCTTCTATAAATAGCCGATGCAGAAGGAACAAGAAGTTTCCAGAAAAGTCTATTTCTCGAGGGTTCTACATAAAGCGTGAATTTTGATTACATCATAGAAGAGAAATGTTAGGTTATTATGCGTTTTTAATGCAGGAAAAGCAACTTCCAGGCCCCATTGGGAAAATCGCACCAAATGACCAAAAAGTCGCCACGCTTGGCGGCTTTTGGCGAAATATCGCCAAATGTGGCGCCAAAAATAAGTCCCCAAATGTGAAGAGATCTAAGCTCTAGGACTAATATTTCTCGAGTTTTCTAGAACCTCCATTGAAAAACAATGGCAAACCGAAACCTCCATATCTCCGGTTCTAATTGGCCGATTTTGATGCAACAAAAAGCAAAATTTATTTATTTGAAGCATAGAATACGAATTTTAAGCCACAAAGCAGCGGGTTGCCCCGAAAATTCGTAACAATATGAGGCCAATATTATTGAGGTGTAATTAAATTTACCATTTTGTATATTCCTGGATGCCCAAATTGGTTATGAGTTTTCTCGAGCAGGGGTAATCTTAGACATAGGTACATAAATCTTATATAGTCCTTTTTTCTTAATTACAATAACATCATTTACTTCAATTAAATTTTTACCATTTACTACGAGATTTTCTTTCTTTTGAGTTTCTTTAATTTCATTTACATCAAGAAGGTGGGCATGGTGCGAGATATGTTCCACAGCAGGTGACCGGGAAAGCATATCAGCTTCAATATTAGTGGAGCCCTTTAGATATTTAATTTCATAATCAAACATACTAAGTTTTAATGACCAGCAGAAAAGACGCCCCCTTAAATTTTTAACTTTTTTTAGCCAAGTTAAAGCCGCATGGTCAGTATGTGTGATGAATTTTTGCCCATGTAGATAATGATAAAATTTGTCCAAGGCATCCACAATAGCCAAACACTCTAATTCGGTAATAGCATAATTTTGTTCATAACTTCTTAAGTTATGCGAATGATATGCCACTGGGTGTAAAACTTCCTTTTCATTTTCCTGCTTCAGAACACAACCCACTCCATGACTTAAAGCATCAACAAAGAGATGACAGGGACTTCTTGGGTCATAAAGCCTTAAAATTGGCTCTTGAATCAATGCACTTTTTAATTTTTGAAAAGCATCTTCACAATTTTGATCCCAAACATAGGGGACATTTTTCTTAAGTAGATTATTTAATGGTGCCCTAGTCTTAGCATACTGAGGAATGAACCTCCCATAAACATTAATAGACCCAAGAACTCTCTGGAGTTCTTTTACATTGGTCGGTTGTTTCAACTTTTCAATAGCTTCAATGTTTGGATTATCAGGAGTGATGCAACCATTAGAGACTTCATAGCCAAGGAAATTAATTTTAGTTTTACTAAAAGTGCATTTAGATAACTTCAGCTTTAAATTTGCTTTAACACAAATGTCAAATAATATTTGTAAGTGATGTAGGTGCTCTTCTTGGGATTGAGAAAAAACAATAATATCATCAAAATAATTACATGCAAAATCAATTTTGTATTTATTTAGAATTCTTATAGTACGATTAAATATTGCTAGCGCTGTGCGCAATCCGAAGGGTAGAACTTTCCATTCAAATAACCCAAATGGGGTAGCAAAAGCCAATTTTTCAGTATCTCGGGGATGTACGGGCACATGCCAATATCCACTCACGAGATCTAGTGTGGAAAAGAATTCTGATTTTGCTAATTTATCAAGAAGAGTATCAATTCTAGGTAATGGTTCTGCGTCTGTCTTGATAATAGCATTGAGTTTACGAAAGTCAACACAAAGATGTGTTTTCTTTCCTTCCTCTCTCTTAAGCACCAAAGTGACGGGTGCAGAGTAAGGGGAATGACTTTCTTTAATTAAACCGGCTTGTAATAAATTTTGAATTTGTTCTCTTATTTCACTTTCCTCCTTAGGGGAGGTTCTATAAGCTCTCTGTGCAATTGGTAATTTGGATGTTAAATGAACTCTTTGTGGTTCCATGTTAATTCTACCTACATCATATTTTGTTTTTGCGAAAATTTTGACATATTTAGCTAAGAGAGCAGGAAGTTCACTTTTATTGGCTAACTGAAGATTTTGATTATTTTCCTCAGTGGCTGGAGTAAAATCAAGCTCTTTAGCTTCATCCTGATCGATTTGTATCTTACTGAGGAAGTCATCACTCGTTTCATATGACAGGAATTCATCATCACAATTTGGATTACTTTCGTTACAATAATTATCTTGACAAACCTCATTTTGATTACTTTCATTACAATAATTATCTTGATAAACCTCATTTTGATTACTTTCATTACAATAATCACTGTCTGGAACTAAATGTAAGGTTTTTTCTGTGGAAATATCATCTTGAAGTGACATTAGTAACATATTTTTTCCCATTTGCAAAATTTCATTTTTTGTACAGTCTATATTTAGTTTAAAATCACAACAATGTGGTAGACCAATTAAGACATAAGGTAAGTCATTGTTTACAACATACATTTCCACAGTTCGTGTAATATCACCAAGTGTCAAATCTACAAGACATTTTTCTCTTATTTCTAAAATACCTCGAGTTTGAGCAGCATTGATACCATATTTATCATATTGAGTTTGAATGTGATATTTCTTAACGATATGTTTTGGACAAATTGTTATGCTACTTCCTGTATCAATTAAACAAGGTATAGCTTCAGTTTCATGTACTTTTCTAACTACTTTTTGAGTTTTTTCATGTTTGGATCCATTTTGAATAAATTGCCCGGGCAAAATTAATTGTTCAAAAGAGTTAGTTGTACTCTCCACTGAGCTACATGTGTTGTGATATTCTGAAGTAGTGGTCTCTTGATTGGTATTGTTTGTTTGTATGCTAACAATCTCAGGTTGAGTGACGGTAGATGTCTTAAGAGGACAGTCCTTATGCCAATGAAAAGCATTAGTAATATTGTAACTTTGGCATATTTTGCAAGGGGATGGTGGTAAGTATTCATGATAATGTACATTTGTATTGATATTCTGAGTATTGGGCCTAGGTCCCGTGGGTACGTATGTACTATTGTGAGGGGGGTATGATCGCGGTGGGTTATTTGCGTTCAGATAACTATAGTTCCAGGGTTTTGCTGAGTTTGAAAAATTGGGTTGAGATTCATTATTTGGCCTCATGGGTCGCCACTGGCGAAAGCCCTGGGGGTTTGGTTGGAAATTTGTTGGAGGTTGATGTCTTTTATCTACTATCTGTATTTTGTTTAGTTTGTGTACCAAGTACCTCCATTCGGTTGTTGTCTTAGGAGAATTTACCACAACAAGTTGTTTCAATTCTTTGGGTAGCCCGTCTGTTAATCCATCTAATAATAATTTTGGTTCCAGTTCCAAAGCTCTTCCTACCTGTAATTTTTTGTGGTAATATTCGGAAACATTTTCTCCTATTCTGAAAACAATATTTGAAAAATCACAAAGGGATGGTTCTTCCGGGGTAGTAAATTCCTCATGGAATAATTGCACTAACTCCTTCCAATGTAGGACATTTAAATTATTGTTAACAAATAAAGTAATTGCCTTTCCCTTAATGAACTTGTGTATATTTTTTATTTTCCATACATTATCCAAGTTTTCATCATTGCAATAACCCTCAAAATAAACAACCCAATTCTTCCATTCCATTCCTGACTCGGGGGCAAAAGGAATTATTTCTGAAGCTCTGTCATAATTTTGTGTTTCTCTCCTTTCGGGTATTATGGATGACAGTTCTTTTGACTTTTTTAGCTGCTGAGAATTCCCATTACTATTTACTAATTCTGACGAAGTGGCTAATCGACTTTCTGTTTTTGCAGATTCCTTATTACTATCATTTTTTCCCGAGGTTTGGGTTTTGTCACCGTCAGCTATATTTTCAGTATCCTCTATATCACTGTTTATAGTAAAGGTTTCACTGTAAGTCTCCAAATCCCTGAAGGTGGATAGGAGCTTACATGCTGTCTCCTCTTCAGAATCCGAAGGTTCTAATTGAAAAAAATTAGCAATTCTAAGTAATTTAATTTTCTCAAAATTATCAATAACATATTTTAACTTTTGTTCAAATTCTGCATCCCCAATTTCAAATTGGAATCCCTCAAATTCCCTTAAATTAGATCAATTTCTCTTCTGTTTATCTGTTTCAAAAATAAAAGAATGTACTAATTTAATTGTGTCTGACTTAGCCAATTGAATGGCTAACTTAATTTGGGGAATGCCTACCAATTATCATCACTTTTTATATAATATACACTTTAATGGCATTTTTATATTAATTTTCAAACTTATAAATAGTATCATAATACATGATTATCATAACCCGTTTTTATATTTATTTTTTCAACATAGATATTAAATAACTAACACATCACTATCATTAATAGAGAGGGAAACACCTTACCTTGCATCTTCACAAAATAAATTAAAAAAAAAAAACACTAATATTTTTTCTACAATTTATCAATCTTCTTTTAAACTCTTGAGTTCCACCAAAAAAAAAACTGTAATTTTTCAATTGTGACTGGTGTCCCGTCAAAATTTAAGTTCGCCGTCGGTCAGTGTCCGGAACATCGGCTTCCACCGGGCGAGATCGTTCATCCTTGCCGGACGCACTGTTCTGGGATACGGGGACGTACAATCATGTTTCAATGATGACAGCGAGCAACGTCGGTAACTGCACGGGAAGGCATCGGCGACACATCGCACCATGGAGAGAGGATCAAACGCCTGTTGGGAGGCACCGGAGGGTTGTCGTCCGTGCTGAATCACTGGTTCCTCATGTCCGCTCCTCGGAGAATACAAAAGAAAGGCTGTTTTCTTTGCTTGTGCTCTTGCATCTGCCTGGAAATCATGCGGCGAAAAGAAAGTTGGGTTCTTTCCGCAGCCAGCCCGGCTCTGCCAGACGAGATGTCGGCGTCTGATCGGCATCCGTCAGCGTAAGCGAACTCCTGGCGATTTCTCCTCCACGCAGAAACTGTCCTGCCGGCTTCTGTAAAGAATGGGCCTTACGCCATTCCTTGTTGGAATAATTAACGCAAATCCATTGGGGTTCTAGGTTAAATAGTTTATTTCAAAGTTCAGACAGAGGGCAGGAGTTGGGCCGGCAACCTTATTCGTTCCGTGGCTATCTTCTTAAATCGCAGTCTAAAGGCTCGAAGCTAAGCTTTACATTCCAAACTCCTAAAAAGCTAAGCGCGAAGTTAAGACGAAACCCTTGTAATTTTCGCGCTCTTGCTTAAATACTCCTTAGTTACTACACCTGCTGGCAGGGTGCAGCACGATCACGAAGGCGTTACTCTCAAACGTAATTAGTTAACTAGATTGTCAATCAAGACATGAGAAACACCTGCTTACTCAGGAGTTCTAAAAGCACGTATTAATGAAACCACAGGAAAGTGAAGATATTGTTGAATCAACAATTTTCTCCTTATGGAACCTCAAAAAACGTCTCAGAGCGTAATATTTGTATGGCCGAGAAACAAACTTTACAGTAAGAGTAAAAGATTAAAAAAGGATTTTTCAAATAACATTAAATTAAATTAGGTTAAATTAGCAAAGTTTATTTTATTATTACATATATACATACACATGCAGTGAAACTTGGTCAATTTGAACTTAACTGGTTCCCTTAAAAACTGCTGTCAACCCTTCAAAATTCTGCAGGGTTGCCAGCAGTCAGGGAAAATCACGGATTTGACCTGGAAAATTCAAATTCTACGTTTGTAAACAATCCTCCGTTTGCTGTTAGTAAAGCTGACATCTGGAGTTCGAAACCAATGAGTGCTTCATCCTTTTTGATCATGCCTCCATCATTCTCTGTGGATAGCGTGGTCCAGCCAATGAAAGAGTGCTTGTAAGCTGCATGTGATTGTCACTTGCAACTGCTAATTCTATCACTACAGCATGCTTCTTCCTTTTTGATCACGCCTCCAGAATTCTCTGGATAGTTTGGTCCAGCCAATGAATGTGCGCTTGTAATCTGCATGTGACTATCTGCTGCAACTACTGATTCTATTGCTACAGCATGGTATTATCGTAATCGTTTTGATGAGCATGTTGTCATTGTGTAAGCGTTCGAATGATAGTTAGGATTCTTAAGGTTTAAGACCAAATGCAACCTTTTTTTATTGATTCTTTTAGTATGTTTAGAAAAAAGACAGTATTTAATTTGGAATGGACAGATTCTTCTTTAAATCCACAGCAAGCCGCTCGGATAGAAACTGTGGAAAAAGACCCATTTAAAGCACAATATCGATTGTGTCTTAAAACATCTTCATTAAGCATTATGGGAAGACAATAATGCCATACATAATCACGAGGAGAGTGCTGAACACTCAAAATTAATAAAGAACTGTAAGCACCCCAGTGTTTTGGAATTGATGAACCACGGTGGTGCAAAGAACAATAATGAATTGAATGTGGCCAACGTAACTGCTCAACCGAAGGAGCCGGAGCCTAATAAAGAAGAAATTACTCCAGCAAGGTCTTCATCAAGTAATATAATGATGAATTACGTCAACAAAGATGAAATAATGAAAGCTGAAATATTATGGCCATTAAAATTAGTGGTGTCACATTCATCATTTAATAGCTTCAATGATTCTACCCAAATATTCAGAGATATGTTCCCTGACAGCAACATGGCCCAGAAGATAACCTTGGGTAGAACGAAAATGTCCTATTATGTTACTTTGACCGTGGTGAATATTTTCACTCATTAATTCGTAAGGATGTTTCCAACTGCTGTTTTGTTTTGTGCAAGCAGTTAACACTGTTACCCAGAAAAGGCGATATATATAAGATACTGCCCAGAAAATTCAAGTACTGTAAAGGTCTGATATTATAATTCAGTTTTCCTGGGACACGCAACTGCTTAGGATTTATATAACAAATTTTGTGAGGGATCCTCTACCCTAAATTTGCAAAATTTTCTGCAGATCTCAATGGATAGTCCATATGTTAACCTCAAGTTCTAGAAACACCTTTGCTATGAACTGAAAGAGGAGAAAGGCTTTTCTCTTATTAATGTGTGCACATGCAGACTTCACATTATTCATGGAGCATTCCAGAGAGGAAACAAAGTTACAGGCTGGAAATTAAATAATGTGTTTCAGACAATGTACCAATTATTTAAAGACAGCCCAGAAAGATGTGCAGATTTTATTGCTGTAACATCAAGCACTTTGTTTCCTCTTAAATTCTGTAGCATAAGATGGGTGGAAAATGTTGGTGTAGCAGAACGGGCGCTAGAGGTTTTTCCTCAACTACAAAAATATTATGAAGCAGCCAAGGTAGAATTGCCAAATACCACAACATTTGCAAATATTGAAGAGGCATGCAATGACAGTTTGATATTAGCTAAAATATCCTTTTTTATTTCTGTGGCTGCTAATGTAGAGCCATTTTTAAAATCTTTTCAAACACCTTCTCCAGTGATCCCTTTTATGGACAAATCGCTATCTGACTTACTTTGACAATAAAGGACATGATTCATTAAGCATGATGTGTAGAATGAGGTGGTGACTGCAATGTCATTAACCAAAATTGGCATTATGTCAACAAAAATGCACTGCAGAAATGAAAATACCGACATAGGTATAGCTGCAAGGAGTTATTTTAAAAAATCCAAAGCTACAGAATCTGAGAAAACAGCTTTTATTTCTCAATGTAAATCTTTCCTTGCCAGCATGACACATAAAATTATTGAATAGGCCCCTATCAATAATTTTGCTATGGTGAAAGCATTATCATGTTTAGATCCACAGTTGCTGGTTTCTGATACTATACTGTGTGAGAAACGCATGGACCAATTTTTGCAACTTCTGCATGATCTTATCTCCATTAGTAGTTGATCATGGGAAGCAACAATTTTCTATCTTCACTGGCAAAATCATTTTTAATTGGAAGAAAAATTTTGTTGCTTTCTCCACTGAAAATTCCCAATTGGATTCATTTTACCATAATTTGTTGAGCACAGATGAACTGAAAGACTTGTGGTCTGTCATAAAAATTGTGATGACTTTGTCGCATGGGAATGCATTGGTAGAGTCTGGGTTTTCCATAAACAAAGACATTTTGATAGAGAATTCGCATGAAGAGTCGCTGATTGCTCTTAAAACTGTTCATGATGCAGTAAAATGCAATGGGAGTGTATTATCAACTCAAATAACTCCTGAAATGATGCAAAGTGTGAGATTGTCACATTCCAGGTATCAAATGGCTCTTGATCAGAAGCCGGACTGAGCCGCAGAAGAAAAGAGAGCAGAAGATGAGAGGAAAAGAGTTCTGGACCAAATTAAAACACTTCAGCAAAAGAGAGCCCATCTGACTACAGAGATGAATATAGAGTAAACAAATTGAAGAAGAAATTGCAGAATTAAAAAAGAAGATTAGTTAGTAAAAAAATTCAAAAAAACAGTTATTTCTTATGTTAAATATTTTAAATAGATAAGTTTCTTCACCTAAGTGGGATCACTTTTTCTTTCTTTCCTCTTTTATATTTGTTTTTTCCTCTTCCTTTTTGCTAATTATTGATACCTACTGACTTCCATTTTAGGATAATGTATCATATTTGTTTATTTCAATAATTGAAGGAGCCAGAACAAGAAAGTGTGTGTGTCAAACCACCTTTAGGTGAAATAAATTCAACACTGCAATCTGTTGCTTATTATTATGAATTATAATATACTACATAATTGTTTCTAATGTCACTAGGTAAAAAAATGTGTCAAAGGTTTCAATCCCCCATCCCCCCAACATTTCTAAAACTATTTTAGCATGAAGAAAGTATCAAGTAGTAGTAGTTTTAGGTATAGCTGTGTAATGCATGGGATGAAAAGAATATAAATAATGATTTAGGTGACTCCTTTATAAATGAACAACTTCCATGATATCAACCAACAGAATGATGAAAGTGGGATAAAGTTAAGTTTAGCTTGGTGTTATATTTACTGAAAATATCTAAGTTTTTCAATGCTACTGAAGTGGTAGTCAGTCACATCTTATATATTATGTTTAAATGAAACTTTAAGCATCTATAAATTTCATTCTAGCATCTGTTATTGTTTAATTATTCATAAGTCTTTCATTTTAGTCACTTTCAGTCATTTTGAAAATCCAGATATGTTTTTGTGGCTTCGTACATTTTTTACAATAATTCCTTGTTTCGTTCAATAATATTCTCCAAAAAAAAAAAAAAAAGTTTCTTATTAAATTTATTATAAACTTTTAAAATATTTTTCTTGCACAATAATTCTTTGGTATAATTAAGTAATATATTTACTAAACTGCCACTATTATATTTTGACCATAGACTTTTCATTAACTTTGAGCTACATAGACAGGTTACACTGTATTTTGATTTGAGTATTTGATCTAACATTCTAATCAGTATGTCTGAGAAATTTACAAATCTGGCTTAGCACTTCTGTCCTCTTACCCCAACCCTTTTACAATTTGATTTTACTTACATAAAATTTGTAATTTAAAAAATCGGAATCATCACTGACTGACATTTGTTTAAGTTATTAAATTAATGTTTAATAACACATTTTTAGGTCTGTAAAGGGTTACTGATGATACATGATTCATGACAGTTGTAAATTATCACTCCCTGCAATGTAACTAAGTAGTATGGAATTTTAATGAAAACAGTCTGGAAAACCTGAAAAAGTCAGGGAATTTTTTTTTTTTTCAGAGTTGAGTGGCAGCCCTGTTCTGGATAATTTGAAATTTTTGCTTGGTCCCTAGAAATCTTTATTTATCTCTTCTCTTTGAGAGAATATATGCAATTCAAATTTTTGGACATTAAAACTTTATCTCTGGTACCTTCAACTTTAAATTATCCAAGTTTAACTGTATATATAAAACATATAAAATTCTCCAAATCAAAATATTTTAAAATGTAACATATGAATCCTGTGTTTAGTCTCCGGTTGCTTGTAATTAAAACCTTGTTGAAATTTTGTTTGAATTTAATGTAAGAAAGTAACATTATTTGATTGATTTTCCTGATAAATGTGATTTGATCTTCCAAGGCTGCAAGATCCATAAAAAAAATATTTGAAGATTTTATTTTTGTTTATGTATACTTAGAATCATGTAATAGATGAAAATGAGGCATTCAGTCAAGTTATATTGTCATCAAATTTTTGAAAGTAAAATATAAATTACTGAAATGTCATTATCGCCATCCATTTTCCTTTTTTACTATTTTCATAGTCTATTCTATATATTTTGTATAAAGATTAACTTAAATTGTGAAATGCTATAAAATTTCAAATATTTCTAGTACAAAAAATATAAATCACTTTACTGTATTAAAAATTATTGGCAATCTTTTTAAACATGTCCCTTACAGTTGGTGTCATTATCATCCTTTAGATTTTACATTGTGACGTAGCGAGCAGAACTGGCGCCTGGGGTATGATACCTTTTTGGTGCCCCTCCATGCTGTTTTTTGACCAATTTTCTTTGCCTTAGAGACGATTTCACACCCTTCTGTGAGCAGTGCCTGGGGCATGATAGACCCCTTGCCCCCCTCTCACTATGCCACTGTTTGCATTCTTTTATGATTATATAATTAACACTAGTAACATTCTGCAGTAGTAGCAACAACGAAAAATGTGTTTATAATAAGCATTCTACTTCCTATATGAGCAAAATTTTAATTTAGTAGTAAAGCTGCATACTTCAAGACATGAAATATGATGGAATTTCAACTTGATTTTTCACCAATCTGTGTGACTTTGTTAACTGGTGTAATAATTTTCATTTTAAGTATTTGTCACCAGATTAGAGTTTTTGCTTGCTTTACTTTTTTTTCACTTAAATTTTGTTACTCTTCAAAAATATTATTTGAAAACTTTTCCAATTTAATTACAAGTCAGAAATGTAGCAACCATGAAATCAATTTAATAATGGATCACAGCACACTTTGACCTCGCACTGATTTCTTCCTAGAAATATCCCAAAACCTTTTCTATTTGTGTTAGTGGAAACTAAATTTAAAATTAGGTTGCACATACTTTATATATTATTACAATTACGCAAGTCAATTTAGTGCAATCTTGTGTAAATTCGTTTTGTTTAATATTTAAAACTTCAGTAATATTCCTACCATGATTAGAATTTTCTGTATTTAATTTGCAAAGTTTATCTTAAAGCTTTATAATTCTTTTTTTCTTTATAATGCAGACTGGCCAACAAGAAGCAGTTCAAGAAATGAAAAGGCATAAGAAGTTAGAAGAAAATTATAAATTCACATGGGATGATAATGAAGTTGATAACAAAGAAGATTAATGTATTATTTTTTAATAAAATTATTTATTTGTATTTCTGCTGGTTTATATCTTTAGTTCAAAGTTTGATCTTTGAAAATTTTATATGCCTATTTAAAATTTGATTTGTAAATTGATTGTTTCAGAAGTCACCCATTTCATCCTAACATCATTTACTGTGCTCAGGAGCATTCTTAGTTGTCTAAAATGAACTCCTTAAATTTTCATCTTTCCTAGGTGAATGGGTTACTTTCATAGATGAAATCTCTAGTTTTTAAGGTAGGCAGTTACTGAACACACACACACACAAAAAAAAAAAAAAAAAAAAAAGAGAGAGAGAGACAGCTTGTCTTGCAATATTATGTTCCTATATAATTGTCAGTACTGAAAGTTATTTTGAAATTACTAAAGTCTTTGGTTTGAATTCAGATAATACACATTTAAATGATAGCTTAATACCAATAATATGAATGTTTTCTAATATAGTCTATATTAAACACAGTGCACTATTTAATCAAAAGTAATAAAATTTTTGGGGTAATAGAATTTTTTTCTAGTAAAAAATACTTAACACGCTATTTTGCAATTTAGAGAATGTAAAAGAAATTTAAATGTATGCTTTTCTTAGTGATTTACTCACAAATGCATTTTGGTGATTGACACAATTTGAGTAATAAAAATTCTGTTTTGGATTATCATGTATCTTAAAATGGGCTGGTATGCTTTTTAACTATTACATTTTATTTTTAAAAAAAGGGTCACATCAATCTTTCAAATTATCAATAATTTACTCTAATAATTCTAAAATAACAGAACAATAACTTTTACCAAAAATATGTATTAAAAAATTGCCAAATATGTTTTTCAGAAAAAAAAGTAAAGTAAACACCTGAATTGGCCCATGATTTTGTCTTTTCTGTTAAATTTATTGTTGTTTCCTTTTTTAAATGAAAAATATTTTGCTCAAAAGTGAGAGGACAAATCTGATGCATTTGAAAAAGTTACCAAATTTTATCCATTTTATTTTCTGCCTAAAATTTTACTTGTAGGCATGTTTTTTTTTTTTTTTTTTTTTTTTTTCTTTCTAAGAAAAAGGTTTGGGGATACTCTCACAGTTAAACAGAAAGAATAAACTCAAAAGAACACTTTAAAAGACTATTATATTGTATTAGCCCGAATGTTACACAACAATGAAATTTTTCCAAATCCAAATTTAACAATGAGAAAATTAAATTTAGTCACAGGTAAGCATTTATTTAATAATAAATAATAACATAAGTTGCATTCGTGGCAGTAAAATTAAGTAATGTAAAACAAAATTAGATAATGGTAGGGAAGTAACAAGAAGTAAATTCCATTATTAATCTAGACCTCAAATTTCACACCTCAGGTTTTTAATGAGAAGTGATCAGTCAAAATGTATTGCATTATAGTCAGGCTAATACAGTATATAACAACAGCAAAGGTAAACTGGTTACTGAAGTATTGAAATTTATTTCTTTAACTGTGTTAAGTTACAAATTTTGGAAAGGGAAGTACAGAGGTAGCCAAGTATGGTAATGAGAATGAATTGCAGCTCTTGAGCAAAAGGGTATTAATTCTGCAAGGCTCGTTTTTTTTTTTTTTTTTTTTTTTTTTCTGTGTCTGAAATAAATATATGTGATAATGTTAGTGATTATTATTTGGGGGTAAATAGTTTTAAAAATAATAACATAATATTTTACTAGAAAATCACTTTTTTATTTCAGTTTTGTATGCGGTACACTGGGCCTTAGCTATACTTTTTTGATATTCATTTTGAAATTTTAGTATTCAAATCATTTCTTGATAAGACGAGCTCCAACACACTAATTTTTTTCCAGGTTAAAGCTCTTTGCTAACTAGTTCTTTCTAAAACAAACAAAACCACATTCAAAAGATTACTCTTTAAACTTCAGTCAGTTTGGCAATAATATGAACAGTAAGTACATCTACAGGCAGCAGCCTGAATTATATCATTGCTCTCTATGTATAAATACTCTTTGAAATTCACAGATGTCTATACTAGTATTTTATAGACGTAGAGGAATAACTAAAGTGGTTGTTCCACATATGGTACCAGGTGCCTTGTAGGGTTAAGCCATTTCATTACATTTGAAGACTCGTTTGCATATTCTGGCCAACCTTCTACATATTTTATTAAATTCTTTCAGAGTCTTGTGTCAGTGGGATATTGAAAAGCATATGCAGACTAAAGTAGAAAATGGTGGTTTTACTCAGACAAAGAATTAGATTTTGAGATGATGATTTTGGCATTATTAAACTCCTATAATCCCACAATAATTTATAATATCTTGCATAGGTATACATAGGATGTCCCAAAAAGATGGTAACATGCTTTAAGTCTATCTATTAGAGATAGGTGGGCAATGTAAATGTAAAAAATGTTTAAAATAAGGTAGGAAAAAGATTATGCTAAGAAAAAAATTCCTCTTGTGTTAATTTTCAAAAAGTTATACATTTTAATTGGTATACTACTCCCTGTCATGTTGACACAACGTGCATATTCTTTAATGAAAAATTATTAATACAAAACCTAATTAATATTGTCTAAATTTAAACTAATAATCTATTCTAAATCTAATTTAAAAGTTTTTAATAATAACTATCTTTTAAAGCTTTCATTTTTCCTCTTGGCCTTCTCAATTACAGCGCATTAACGTACTTCTAAAGCATTTCCCTCTTATCAGCTGCTTTGAAATAAAATAACAGTTGACGCCGGCTAAAAGAATAATAACAAGACCTCTTGTATATTTCTCTGCTCCGCTGAAACAGATGTGTTTTGCGGTTTTGCCCTGCTGCGCAAGAAGCATATTGCTCGCAAAACATCTGCTAAAATTGTTCCAGAAAAATCGAGCTCCCTTTTTCTATAGCAGTAGGTCTAACGGTCATTTTTTTAGCAGTTGCGGAGTTGGTACTTGTGTGGCGAGGTCCTCACTTTTAAGTGGGGAACCTTCGCCACCGGAACGTAGGCACGAAATGCCATGCACGCGATAATAATTTTTAGAAGAATGCTTCCCCAGTTTTCCTTTTTATTTGAGGGTGTATTATAAAGTTTCAAAATGTTGATCTTCAGATGGTGTAAAAATAAAGAGATATGACTAAAATGGAGATGAGTCCTGCCAATTATTTATAGTCGACTTGCTGATTTTTGTTCGCAAAGTTTGTGCTTTGTGTTCCAGTTTTCTGCGTGCTCTCCTCAAAAAGAAAAATGAAACGACGAGCGCTAGGAAGACGGATGCCTTTCCGTAACAATATTATGGGTCAACAATTAGTTGACCACCTCCTTCTTTTCTTTTGCGAACCTCCTTTGATGTACCGCTATCTGTGATGATTCCCAGCATTCTCGTGAAATCGGATTTAGTTTGCTGGCATTCAAAAAAATGAATGTCGTGTTGCTTTAACTGAAATTTTTCTTTTTACAGTGTTACACTTCGCTGACGTATATCTTTAATACGCAATATGGATGTCGACACTTTTTTTTATTTTTAATAGAGTGACGCAATGCTCTTCACGATTGTTCATACCAAATGTGACAACGATCTATATACCACATACCTACCATCGTCTCCTTACGATCACCGCCTTCCACCGTACATCTCCATAGGATACCCCCCCCCCCCATACAAAATAATTCAGTTAGTAAAATGGGCCCCATACACTAAAGACCAATACATATTTGAGTCTGTCAGACGATGAGGGGAGTTTTTTAATGGTCAATTTGCACATGCAGACTTTGTAGGTTGGATTATTTATGGGATTTTTAATGATCAGTCAGGATCCAGGACAGAAGCTAACCCGTGATACCACAAAACCTCACTCCAAACACACAGGTGAGACTTTTCTCCATAATTCAGCAAGAAGATACTGAAACATACCTTGAATTGACATTTAATGTATGACAATGGACTGAAATGAGAGTTGGCTTTAATGAGGTGATGTGCTAAATTTAATGCTAAAAATTGTCAGAGATATGAAGACATGCTGACTAACCACTTTTCAATGGCTCTCGGATGAAAAAATTCTCATTGGATGATTGCATTTCAGGTCATACAGAAATTATCAAAGAAAATAATTTTTTTGCACTCTAGCATTAAACGTTTACATTCAAATTCATGTTTAGCCCCTGACCATCTTTGTTTTAAGATAGCTCTTAGTTGTTTCATGAGGAAAGGTTGAAATTGTGTACATCATCTCATTAGTGAATGAGACATATTTTATTAATTGAGAATACACTGTAATACCTTTCTTGCATTACTATAAGCACTTTCAGCCATGTACATGGCCATCATCAGTGTAATCCTGTTTGTTGCTTCTCCTTCTTTGATTACTCTTTAGCCATGCCCACAAACTTTAGTGGATGTGTGCATGATTAGTGTCATTGACTGCCATGGCATCATTCATTATCTCTTCTTTTCATTGCTTCTCTTTTTAGACAGTAGCTTTTATTTTTATAATTGGCTATTTTCCTAATATTATCAAAATCAATGGTAAGAGGGGTGGTTTAGGCCAATCTTGACAGAGCAGTACTTGGTTTTCCAAAACATGGATCATTAATGTGTTCTTTCCTCCTTTCTTTAATTTTCCTTTTAGTTACACCAATATTATATTGGGAACTATTGCTTTGTTCATATTTAGTAGATGGTGCTGTTTTGAATTTTGTAGATGGTGCTGTTTTTTTCTTGGTTTCTTTTATCTTTATGAGTTCTAATTCTATTGAAAATGTTTTTATTGGGTTTAATCGGGATCTGGATTCCTTTTTTGATGGTTACATTTGCTATTTTAGGGGCTATTGTTTGTGGGGTTTTGGTAAATAGTAGTATTTATTTTATTTTCTTCGTTATCATTCATACATCAATAGAGCTATTAAAATCTGTTCCAACCAAATCCTCTTAAAAGAAGAAATCAGCTTATTAAAAATCAATGTGAAATAGCAAACTATCCTAAAAGAATTGGAAGCAAATTCTTTTAAGAAAGAATTAAAAATTGGATATAATAACCAGTGCACAAAAAATCATTTCACTGAAGCAATCCGATATTGTAGAGGAATAACCATTAAAATAGTAAATGTAGCTGCCAAAAAAGGAATCCACATTCCCTTCAAACCAAATAAAAACATTTTCAATAGAATTAGAACGGATAAAGATAAAATAAACCAAGAAGAAACAGCAGGCATCTGCAAAATTAATCTTAATTATGAAGAAAGCAATAGTTCTGGATGTTATATTGATTAATAACTAAAAAGAAAATTAAGGAAAGGAAGAAAGAACACATTATAATGATCTATGTTATGGAAAACTAAGTACTGCTCTATCAAGATTGGCACAAACCACTTTCCTCACCATTGATTTGGATAATATTAGGAAAATAACTACAAAATGAAAAAGCTATGGTCTAAAAAGAGAAGCTATAGAGATAATGAATGACATCATGGCAGTCAATGCCACTACTTCCAGATAGATCAGCGAAAGTTGGTGGGCATGGCTAAAGAGTAATAAAAGAATAATAAGCAACAAACAAAGAATAATAAGACAACTGATGATGGGCATGTACGTGGCTGAAAGTGCTTGTACAGTATGGAACCTCTTATTCAGAAAACCAGTTATCCTGAATATATGTATATATATATATAATTTTTCAATTGATTAAATTCCTATTTTTTCCGAAAGAAAAGCATATAATGAATTTTGTTTTGTTCCCTTTTTTTCATTTCTTGTGTTTTTCTTTTTTTCTTTTGCGTACTTGAACTAAAATTTAAAATGTAATCAGGTAAGGCGTTTTATTTATTTATTTTTAGTGTATATGATTATTATTTATCTTGATATTATTTTTAAAAAAAATTTTGAATTTTTCTAGTATATTCACAATTAATGTTTAATCAAAAGTAAAGTAACATATATATGCTACCAATCAAATCAGTGGATGTCGTGTTAATGCCCAACCAGTTATGCAGAAAATTCACTTATACATTATACATCTTGTCCTGACCATTCTGAATAACAGGTTCTATACTGTAGTAATGCAAAATGTATCTATATAAATAAAACAAAGTATAAAATGTTAGTTTGTTTGCCGGTCGCATAGCTCTGAGACGGGTGATCGTGGGGATACCAAATTTTGTATAGGAATTCACCAGGACATGTCCTGACATACCTCGAAGCGAATTTTTTGAAATTCGAATTGGAACATTTTTTTAAATTTAATGTTTTATGCGATTTTCTCAAAATTTTGTTGTTTATCGCCTTATATTTGAAGCCAAAACATGCCGAATACTACTGATACAGTGTGAATCCTTTATAAATAGTACAATCTTATCTCTTTTTCTTTTTGTCAAGGGTTGCAAGTGAGAGTGACATCCTTTTTACGAGTGCAAACTTTCATTATTAAAATCATAAATAAAATCAACATCATTTTGATGTCACAATTAAAAAAATGCATTAGAAATTCTAATTAGGTTAATAGGCTTTGACAAAATATTTCACCACGAGTGAAATAATAAAGTTCCAGATTATCAAATGCTCTAGAAAAGTACTTTTAAAAAACTCATGTTATTTTTTCACTAATTCATGTTAGATATCACAACTGAGAATGATGTCATTTTGACATCATGAGATTTTAAAAAAATGAGTTAGAAATCTAATTAGGTTCAAAGGCTTTGACGTAAAAATTTACTTCTATAAAAATTTAAAGTAGTTTGTTTAATGTGCGAGCTATTCTTGGCGATTTTTGAGCACTATGATATTTCAGCAACCATAATAACGAAAGGAGACTTGCATTTTTCAAAATCGTGGGAAATTCAAAAGTCACAGCAGGGAGGAAAATACTAATTAACTAATACATAGTATTCGCTATCAGTTTGATGATGGTCTTCGTATATATTCCCCAAAACTTGTGCAAAATGTTGCCAAGTTGTGAAGACTTATGGCGACACACATATAATTACTACTTCCTCTCTAAATATGATTATTATTTATCTTGATTTTATGAAAAAAAATTGTATTTTTCTAGTTTATTCACAATTAATATTTAATTATAACCAAAAGTAAGAGTAGAATATACAGGCATGAAAGTGCAAATTGGCAAAAAAGACTGACCTTTGCACGCGATACAAAACAATCATTTTAACATACAATTAATACATTACCGGTGGCTACTACGTTATATATTCACTATTTAATTAATATTTAAACAGCCTGGGTAGAGTTGATAGAGTTGAAATTCCGTCAAAAGACCGGAAAACTTTCTTGCCTGTATACATATCAGGGTGTCTACCATCATGCAAAGGTCACGAAACTCACGGAAAAGTCAAGAATTGGAAAAAAGGTCAGGAAAGTCAAGAAAAGGTCAAGAAATGAAGCACTTGGTCACGATTAGCGACTCAACTCCCTTTTTCCATTTCATTCAAATTCTTACTTGACAATTTTCGTAACTAAATTTCCTAAACTTTTGTGCACAATTTTTAGTTTTGCTAATAAACGTATAGTTTACCGCATAATTCTATCGATCTTTGTTGTAGAGATATTTAATTTTGAAATCGGGGCTTATTCGCTGATCACCCTGTATATTAATAGTGTTAAATTTAAAGGTATAATTTTTCTTCATTCTATCAGTATGATGCAGGGGTGCAGAAACTGTTTTTACTCTCAACATTTCCCTCAATCCATATGCAAATTTCCCCAAAGTTTTATGATATGTTTATAGACTTTTATAAGTTCTGTATTACCATAAGTGTAAAAATATTTGCCTGAACAAGCTACATACATGTTTACTAAATAGCAATTGGTCCAAGTTAAGAGAAAGCAAACTGCTGATCGGTGAAAGAGTTGAAAAAAAAATCGCTTTAAAAATAGGAATGGGAAAGAATAACTCGAAGAATTTTGTAATTCATTGTTAAAATCGAAATCAGTTGTATATTTGCTGCAAAATTTCCCCCTATCCTAGATTGCCAGATCGTACATATTCTGCATCCCTGGTACGAATGTATTTTTGATATTAGTGTTTCGTATTTTTTATGGTCAAGAAAAGGTCAAGTAAAAGTCAAGAAAAGGTCAAGAAATCAAGCTTACTTTATGTGGTAGACACCCTGCATATGCTACCAATCAAATCAGTGGATGTAGTGTTAATGCCCAACCAGTTATCCAGGAAATCCACCACCCATATATCTACACACATGTGTATACACACTTTTTTTTTGGCTGAATTCTAGTAACTAAACAGCTCTTACATAAAAGTTACGTCAGTAGCAAAATTGCTCCAAAAAATGTGGTTTTGAAATACCGATTAGCTTGGAGTAATCCCAACATCTCATTTTACTCTCACTTGCAACAGAGCTTATTAAAGTTAAAATGAGCAAAATAATTTTAAATATGTGCTATCCTAATTAGCTTAATTACACGTATTGTCCTTTTTGATTAAAAGAATTTTAGTAGGTTGTTACCAGTCCAAATTGCGAAATCAACGGGATTATTTAGCAAATAAATTATTAATGCTATGATATTAACTTAAACCTAAAAAAAGTATGATGTAGAAATGAAATTTTGGAAGTGAGGAGTTTTGGCTGCAAACCATCAAGCTTTTCTTTTTCTGATCGCAAATGACACTGTCACAGTTTTTTGTGTTATTGCAGTGATCTCAGGTTAGTACTTATACTAATAATTTTATGAATAACTAATGAGTAGCAAAAGTAAAAAATTTTGCTTGTTTTTATATTCCACATCACTGGAATCCATACGAATTGTATATGTGAGAAAAATTTTCATTCCCTACTGTGCAAAGAACGGGCACACACCTAGTAGTGTATATAAAGTTTAATTAATGTCAAATTTTCATCCAACTTGTATATAATTGAGGATATTTTTGTCTACAGGTTATATACAAATTTAAAAGTAACTTTTTAAAAATTAATTTTTTTTCTTAATGTACTCCTTTTTTCTTCCTTATTTTGAGCATTTTTTCAATTTTTGTTACCTACTTATCTCTAATAGATAAGAATTAAAGTATGTTACCACTTTTTTGGGACACCCTGTATGTAAAATATATATATGTTATTCTATCCAGTGCATCATGCTATTTACACAAGTAATTGTACATTATTAATAAACATTTTTATTTAATTGATTTTGCTGTGTGTAAAAGAATTTTTTTTTTACACACCTCAAGTTTTAAGAAGTGACATACTTTCAGGTTAGACAGAATATGTTTTGTGTTAAAAGGAAAAATATATTAAATTACATTGCATACTGTAAGAGCCCCTGCATCATTTTATGTTATTGGTATTTCATGTTAAACATATTTAACTGTAAATTGTTTTTTGCTCAAATATGATTAAACTAAAAAGCAGAGTTGCTAGGGGGAAAAAAAAATCTTGGAAAAAGGGGAAGCAGAAAACTTACAAATTTGTATGATCTTACGTACATAATTGTTGAAACTTTGATATGGAAAATTTTTTATTTAAACATTAAATTTGACTCGCTCAAATTATAGAAAACTGAAGTACATGAAACTGTCCTTCTAAATATTCAATCCTCATAAAATTTTCAGAAATCTCTCTCAAAAGGTTTTGAGGAGTAAAAAAAATCTCACCCAATATTTATCTTGTTTTCCCCCCACCCCTCTTCTATGTCAGCGTGTTGATTGTGTAGACCATTTTGTCTCAAGCAGCCCTGTATAAAATAACCTTCCTGTTAGTTTCAAATTTTTTAACTCTTGAAAATGTTGGTTCAAAGAGGCACAAACTGCCAAATGGTTAAAATCCATGTTTTTCTCTGTGTAATGTTCAGGCATATCAGAAACACTGATGTGATGAAGGTGACCTCTGAGAAAGTAATATCCAGTTAAAATTCTAAAATTTGCTGAAAGATTTGTCAGGGAGGGTCCATGAGAATATGTTTTTTAACTGTAGTGAGAACCCTGCTCCAAAAGTAAGATTTCTTAAATTCTTCATAGATGCATTCTCAGAGACCTTTTAAATAAATATTTTACCTGAAAAATGTACTCCTTTTATATTATATAAGACAAATTATACTAAGAAAGGTAAATTTATGCTATATTCTGTAGTATATACTCAGTATACTCTCGATTATGCGTGCTCATTCCGGACTCGCAAAAAAATTTAAAGAGAAACATTTTCATGCTTATTGTGCATATAAAATCGATGTTGATCTCAATTAGAAACTTGTCCAGCTTAGTTAATAGCATTCAAGTCAAGTCAAAACGAGTCATTTAGGAGTACATGTAGTAAAACAGTTCCTGCATAGTGGTAACCCTACCCTCTTGAACATGCAAAAGAATTCAAAGGTTTTGAAAATCTGGATGTTTTCAAAGTGATGCATATGTGGCTTTCAGTATTTGACAGATGACATCATTACTGTTTGTATCCCATACAGCACATAAGCTTAAATCAAGTTTGACATTTCTTTGAATTTGACGCATTAATGCAAGCTTGACAGTTCAACTCATTCTAAGCTGGCAGCAAGCTTGCAGGAGTCAAGTTGAATTGTCAAGTTTAAATACAGCTTGATTTAAGCTTGAAAATTGATACTCGCGTGATTTTTCCTTTTTAAAGGAACGTTGATGGCGCCATCTGTGAAAGAGAATGAACATTAATTGTCTAGCGTCCTAATATTTGCTGAAAGTTCGTAAAAGATGTGTTTTATTTTATTACCAGTGCCATATTACCGGCAGGACAAACGGGGCAACTGCCCAGGGCCTACAGATTTTAGGGCCCAAAAATCTTACATCTTACACTTTTGTAATTTTAAAATAAAATTACAAAGGATAAAAAAAAATTCAGAAGTTAAATAAATTTTTTAATTATAAAGTATGAACAATGAAAATAATTCAAATTAACATTTGTATAAATTAATTTAAACTTATTTTTAATTCTTCGAAATGCTCTATATCAATATAGCATACCAATATGTAGGAAAATAACCACATTTGTAAAGAGAATTTTTATCGTTAAAAAATAGCAAAATTTTTCAATTATTTGTTATTTTAAGAAATATTTACAAAAATGACTAAAATGTTTGTATTCCATACATGTTAGCAACTGTGATATAGCATTTCGAAGTAACGTTTAACTATCTGTTTCTTTCATTTCAGATTACTTAACACAAAATTTGTGTTAAGTAAACCCATTCAATATTTCCAAATATGGAAATTCTTCAAAATAAAATACAATTATACTACGAAATTGATTTCAAAATCAGTCGTTTGTCTCGATTTTGGCCAGCAGTATTACTCATGAGTGTTGCGGTCCTGAAAGTTTTAAAACGTGTTTCTTTATTTAAATTGTGATTTTATTTTAATTTAATTTATTTTGATGCATTATTTTAATTCTGATGCATCCCATGGAAAAATAAAAGAAACAAATAACACATCGCCCACTTATCAATTTGGCTAGAAAACAGCGTGGTAAGTCACTTCAAACTTTAGTCATAGCACAAGGCTACGGTGGCGGAATGGATAGCGTGCTCGACTGCGAAGCCAAAGGGCCCGGGTTCTATCCCAGCGACGAACACTCGATGGAAACAGATTAAATTAAATTGAAATTTCAGCGTAGAGGGTGAAAATGCGCGGAAAAATAAATTATGTGGGGCGCGTTAGCTAGCGGGCGCCCCGTGTATTTAATTTTTTTTTTTTTTTTTTTTTGAAATTATTTTAAGCTTGAAATGTCAAGCTTAATACAAGCTGGGTAAGTGTAAACTAGAACACTTGATTCAAGCTTACACGATTGGAATTTTCAAGCTTATTGACTTGATAAATCAAGCTTGCAGCAAGTTTGCTGTGCTGTCTGGGATTGTTAAATCTAATAGTGATAATAGTGTTGTTAAATCTAATAATGATGATAGTACTGATGCAGAAGATGTACTGAATAAGGGGGGGGGGATACAATTTCTCACTCTACTGCTCTGCAGTCTGTGTAAACCTTTCCAGATTATATGAGGCAAAGAGGATTTGATTACGTTGACATTACTGCAGTTCCTAAAATATGTGTCGATGTATGACAAGAGATGTACAAACAGAAGCAAAGACTCTTTACAGTTTTTTTAAAGCACTAAATGTTAAAAAGAATTTTTCTAATTTGATGATATACAACATAAAAATGTAATTAATTTTGTATTTCTGTACCGATGTTGATTTTTTCTTTAATAAAAAGAAGTTTTCGGATTATCCGTGCTTTTCTATTATCCGTGCGACCCTTCCCGGTGATTAGCCCAGATAATCGGAAGTTCACTGTATTTTGTTTGTTGTAAATATGTGTCTGTAGGTACTATATGAAAATATAGTACCTGCAGACAGAAGTCCGTCTTGCAGTGTTCTGACATACAACCATTTTAATCTTGTAGGTTACTCACCATAATTTAAGTCCTCATCAAAATAGTTGATGAGCTAGTAGACAATTTTGAGTAGGTATTTGAGGCAGCATGAAAATATGAGTAAATCATCTGCAGCAATGTCTGAACACAAAATTGACAATGTGGCTGGAGAATAGCAACGTAACTTAGTACTACTGAGCAAAAGTACAGCACCTATGACAGAGAACTCTTAGCAATTTATGCCGCTGTAAGGCAATTCGGCATAACTTACAGGGTTGAAATTTTACAACATACACCGACCATAAAGCGTTAACTTTTGCTTTTTCGAAAACTTCCGACTCAAGTTCTCCTCGGCAGCTCCAGACATATCGACTTCATTTCACAATTCTGCACCGACATCAGACATATCACGGCCCAACAACATTGTGGCTAACACCTTGTCCCGAATCAACGACATACAGACACCGGTAATCGACTGACCACCATTGCTAAGGAGCAGGCAACAGATGACGAGTTGACGGGCATCCTTTCTGGGTCCTATGCATCGTTCCAACTGCAGCATCTGGAAATGAGCCCAAATCTGAAACTGTATTGTGATTTTTGTACAAAAAAGTGCGACCGTATGTACGTGTCAAGTTACGTTATGCAGTGTTCCAACATCTCCACGGGTTGTCCCATCCGGGCATTAGAGCCTCCCATAAGCTCATCCAGCAACATTTCATGTGGCCCAACACGCAAAAGGACATCGCAACTTGGGTACGGGCTTGCATCGACTGTCAGAAGTCAAAAGTTCATTGTCACACACGCACTCCTCTCCAACAGTTCCCTCTAGTCTCGAGAAGGTTTGAGGATTTTCATCTGGACATCGTGGGCCCCCTGCCTCCATCTGAGGGTTATTCTTACCTCATCACATTCATTGACAGATTCTCTGGCTGGCCCGAGGCAATTCCCGTCCAAGACATCACTGCTGAAACTGCCGCTCGCACTCTCGTGACACACTGGATAGCCAGATTCGGTGTCCCCTTGGTTTTGTTTGGACCAAGGAAGACAATTTGAGTCCCTCTTGTTTTCCTCCCTGAATAAGATTTTCGGCATGCGCCGCATTTGGACTACTAACTACCACCCATCCTACAATGGAATTGTCGAACGTTTCCATCGCAGCCTAAGACAGTCTTAAAGTGTCACAATAAGGTACGTTGGACTGAAACATTACCAATGTACTTCTCGGCCTTCGTGCAGCAATGAAAGAGGATCTGGGTGCGACATGTGCAGAGATGTTGTATGGCACAACATTATCCCTACCAGGAGAATTCCTTCAACCTCCAGCAAATCCGTCGCACACAGACCCTGCAGTTTTCCTCGAACATCTCCGCAACACTATGCACGAACTTCTACCGCAACGTCCTCTCATGGGAAATCTTTCTATTATGTTCATCCCTCCCTAGAGACATGCACTAACGTTTTGTGCGCAATGATGCCTTAAAGGCACCGCTGACTCAACCCTACAATATGTCCCTTATGCGATGGTAAAAAAGACCGAAAAACATTTCACCCTCCTGATTAACGGAAGAGAATCCCTGATCGGAATTGACAGGTTAAAACCAGCCTTCACTGTGCAGGAGGACTCCCTCCCCTGCACAGCACCACCAGTGGAACGAGATTGTGAACCTCCAACTGACCCAGACGAACCAACCAGTAACACACGAAACACACTGTTCCCTCCAAACAAAACAACTCGTTCAGGTAGAGTGGTACGATTTAATCCTCGATACCTGTAACGTAGTGTATTCAGTACCTCCGGTACTTGCGGGGAATACTGTGGCGGACTTCCATGCCATAACTGTGATTTAATAATCACCATGCAATTGTGATTTTATAACTATTATGAAACTGTGATTTCATAAACACTATGGAACTGGGACTTTGGCTACTATGCAGATAGATTTAGTAGCTACTAAACCTATTGTTCAGTTACTAACTTAGTAAGTGGGCGGAGATACTAAATGTTCGTAAATCGGGATTCAGATACATTTAGTACTAAATCACGTGACCAACACCAAGGGAAGTCAGGGAAAATGTAGGGATAAGTTAACAGGGAAGCTAACAGACCAATCAGAGCGCTTGTTCCAGGCGTGCGTTTTTTAGTCGGTGATTTAGCAAGCAGCTTGTTTTGGTCACGTGTTTAGTATCTCCGCCTCCAAATTCTATCTGAATCCACTTTACTAAATTTAGTAACTAAACAATAGGGTTAGTAGCTACTAAATCTATCTGAATAAGGGCCTAAATAACAACTATGTACTCTTAACCGAAATCAGGCCTGTAACCGCAGTAAGAAGATATAAAAAGGCGGCGTCATGGATTTAGATTGGAATGGACTTACATCGGCAATGGGATTCCTTCCCTGAAAACGGACATTGAGGATGGGCGTGAGATTGATTGATTAGGTGATTATCTGATGCTGCCATCTGGCGGCAATAGTTGTAAACAATTTGTCAGGAAAACTTTCTCCATAAATTAGGAGTCCATGTATCAATTTTATTATTTATTTATATTTCGAAATTGAAAAAATATAATAACGCTTTTAAAAATAAATAATCAAAGTTAAGTATGCATATTTAAATAGTTTTTGTGGTAATCCTCAAGGTTTTTGTAGCTATTTAAACTGCATTTTTAAGTTTAATAAATATTTTTTTCTTTTAGTGCTTAATTACACCTCACCACCAACTTTTTTGTGACACTAGGAGAAGTTGATAGTTTTATTTAATTATTTTTATAATTTCATTATTCCTGTTATAACCTCTTCTTTAAATAATATAACGCACACTCAGTCACTCATCATCGAATTATTTTCCTTGTATCTTCCTCAAATGTTTTATAGCTTAATGCATTGTTGTTGTTCATAGTTAAGTGCTTTACCTCTGCTAGATAGGCAGCTCTAGCTGCTTTGCTTAAGCTCTGGACATACCCTAGTAGCAATGACTGCTTGTTTTCTGCTCGGTCGTTCATCAAGGGCGCCGGCAGGATCATTTCCAGGGGGGTGCACCCAAGATATATATATATATATACATATACAGGGTGTTCCTGAACTCCTAGGCCAAACTTTAAGAATACAATTCATATAAGGAAGCAAAGTATTTTTTGTATAGCAGATTAGCAGTGTGGGATTAGAAATAAAAAGTGTAGATGGAAATATAGCAAATGCGAAAAATGAAAAAGCTCTATTGTAAATGCTCAAATGTGCTGGTAGACTCTAGCAAGTGATTGGCGTACCCTTTCGAAGATGCCAGGTGTTCCACAAACGCAGGGGCGTAGCCAAGGGGGGGGTCATAACCCCCCCATGAGAAATTTTTGCCATACAAAATGTATAGACTTCACTAGATTATCATACACACGTATATATATATATATATATATATATACATATATGAGTTGTAGTAGTCGTAACCCCCCCATGAGAAATTTCTGGCTACGCCCCTGCACGAACGGGTGCAGCAGTTACTAAAGTTTTGCAATGAGGCCCTCATCTGTGTCAACTGGAGTTTCGTAAACGAGTGCCTTGAGGTGTCCCCAAAAGCAAAATTCGATACTTGATTAATCTAATGAACGCGATGGCCAAGCAACTCGTTCAACATGTCCAATCGATCGGGAGTCAAAGATTATAATGGGGTAATTGCGCACATTATTTGCGAAATAGGTTGGAGCCCTATCGTGCTGAAACAATCTACATTTTTCATTTCCGACAAAAGTTGCAATGCAGAAAAATGCTTCTTTGTATGTATTTTAACTGCCTTCAGGGACACCCTGTATACATGTAAATAAAAAAATTAAACTATTTGGCGTTCGAAGGAAGAAGAATCTTGACTGGAAAATGTAGCATCAATATGTAAAATAAACATCGTCATAGTTATTTTATCGCAGCTGAAAAGTACAAAATCTTAAACTATTAATTTGGCCTAATTAATATTACCTCAATTTAAGTGTACTAATAATGTATTATTTAAATTGTATGCAATTTTGATAACATTGTTTTATATTTAAACAGACGAATATTCCCAGAAAAACTGAAGCGAAATGTATTTTCTCTAGCATTGATGTACATAGCAATTTTTGGCTTAGGGGTTCCCGCCATGTCCAGTGCGGAAAATGGTAGATGGCTGAAATGTGGAGGTCAATAGTTCTGGCCTGCCGCGCGGCTGTCAATCTAACGGTTTTGAGTTTTGGCCGGTTTTCTCTACATGTTACGTGAATACACGTTAGAACCACTTAAAAAGTCCTCTGCCCAAGGCAATCCTCCCCCCTCTTTTATGACAGATACCCCATGTGCGAGTTTGCCTTAAGTGCACTTGACAAGGACATCCACATATTAAAATAGAGTCCTGGGGCTCTATTCTGCCACGTACGTTTAAGCGAACGTTCGGATGTGTGACATCATATTGACGTCATTCGTAACCATCTACCGTATGTTGGTATTCTGCAAGGTACGCTAGAGCTTTAGGTGCGGATTCTAACTTCCGTATGTTTACATTCTAGCATACGTTTCAACCCGCCAAGAAAATCGTGGCGTTAGAGAATCCGTACGCTGAAAATGCTTCAAATCAAAAGGGCGGCAGCTGCTTTGCAGATGTTATTTTATCAGCGTGATAGAAGAGCGCGAAGAGGCATGAAGGGATAGGAAATTATATTAATAGGATGAAAAAATATTTTAACATAGGAAGAGGGAAATTTTACAAGATAACAACTCATTAATTTTTACTTCAAAGGTATTGAAAATTGCTATTCGGTGTTAAAATGAGCTAAATTTTTAGAAATACGAAGTGAAATATAGCTGCTGCTATTGTAAAAATTAAGTAGGTGCGTCTTTAAATATGATGGCTCCTTACGCATACTTTAAATTAAAGTGTACGTCAGGCCAGTAGCCAGCGAGGGATAAAATTACGGGCAGTTCCCTCCCAGAAAAGAATCCTCAGCATACTTTTAAAACTCAAGCCGCCCGTTTGAAAGCTCAGAGGATTTTTCTCAGTGCCGTATTCGAGAGGGGGGGCGAGGGTCCCTGGGCACCCTCAGAAAATGTAAAATAATTATAAAAATCAGCTATTTTAAAACATTTATATTAACTATTCTATAAAAAAATTAAAATCCCTCCCCCCCCTCTCCCGAAGTATAAACCTATATGCGCCGCTGATTTTGGTGACCGGTTTGCCAACATACCAATCTTCTAGATTGCTTTTACAGTACATCATATTTGTATTATTTCTAGTGTTAAAAAATACTACAAATTAAATATTGAGTGCTTAATACATTTTGTCATGTGAAATATAAAATTTGCTGAAGAGTGTTTATTATTTTGGTTTGTCTGTCTGTCCGTCAGTGTTCTAACTGATGTAAATACAGAGGCTGTTTACACTTTTTTAGAGCGTTTTGAGGCCGGATATAGTTTATATGCTTAAAATATGACTATTTTTTAAATGTTCAATCCGATAGCCCTTTTTCTTGACCATAAATCTACATCGTGGTTCCATGATAGATGGGCATTTATAAAAAATTCCATTGCTTTTTATTTCACTTTCACAATTTTCTAGAATCATAGTACATTTGGGCGCTCCTGTAAAGGAACTACAAATAATAGAGGCGCTATGAAGAGCTCTGCTTTGTAATTCTTAATAAAATATAACAATTTTGTTCCATTTGACCATTTGATTGATCGGTTTTGCAATTAAGTCAAAGCTACACTAGAGCTATCTGTAAAGGGGGGTTTGTTTGTCTTGGGTGAAAAGCTTTTTAGGAGGTTCAAATGCGTAGTCACGTTACATCTGGAGAAACCGCCCAAGATTCAAGACAGTTGTTCGACAGCCACGCGGTAGATCAGAACCATGGACTTATACACTTCAGTCATCTACTATGTTTAGTGTCTTATCCATTCGGCCATAGTCGGATTTTCTTTTGTTTGAAATAGCCGAATGTCCCTAAAATAAGCTTTAAAGAATGACTGCCCATAGAGCAAAATGTATTCATTTATTTTGAGTGCTCCTGTAAAAGCTCTATGAATTCTACATACAAGAGTTTCAATACCGTACATGGCGCAGTGCATAGGGATAACATATAGAACTTCGTAGTGGTCGATGAATATTTACGGCTGTTAGCACACGGACAGGCGGATAGAACAGATTGACAGAACTGAAATTATAATCACTTTTCAGTTTTGTTGGAAAGCATTAAAACATATTAGAATCACTAACAATAGTTAAGATATTACGGAAATTTTATAATGAAAATTAAGTCAACCACAAAAACTTGCGCGTGTTCAGGACTTTTTGCCTGCATTGTAATTTTATTAACATACGCAATTAAATTAGTAAAAACAATAATGAAATAGCCAGAGATGTGCTTTCGTAACACTTTAAGGATCTCCGAGGCGGGAAGGGAGGAGAAAAAAACAATTGAAAATACATAGCCATCCTGGGATACTGCCTCCATCTAGTCGAATCGCCTGGCTGCGGGCCTGTCATTCGTAAACGATTGGTATATATAACTTTCCTCTTCGAAAATGCAAGTGCCTTTTTTTCCGGAGCTGAGCTGTACAATAGGTGTATTTTATGTTATTTAAAATTACTTATTTGTATCATGCAGTTTAACAGAACGTTATTATCACCTTCAAAAATATTCTATATTTATAACATAAATAAACCGTTTATAGATGTTTTTTTCTTTTCTTTTTTTTTTCTTTTGTTCTTGTTGTTAATCTCACATTCATCAAACTTCGCTAACTGAAAATTCGTTTCTAAAGGAAGTTTTAACAGTTTTCAAAGCAGGTAACTAAAGTTCGAACTTCAGTGTTATCAAATACATTTTCACTCAAGAAGAATGCTAATGATCTATATTTACAAATAAAATAATATAAAAAAATAAATAAAGAGAAAATTAAAAGTTCAAAAGATTTTGAGCTGCCAGAAAATATCTTTCATAAAATGACAGACAAATTTCACGATTAACTATTAAACTAAACTTTTATCCTTAAATTAAAAATATATTGATTTGCCTTGGGGGGAAAATATGACATAAGTTGGTATTTACAAAAGTGTAACTTTTTATAAATGAAAGAGATGAATTTTTTCCTTAAACGAGACTTATTTCCTCTTTGCATTTTAATCAATTTAATTATTACTTGACAGTAATGAAATCACTTACCTAGAGTTTACTTTTAACTGCAAGGTTCTTTAATCTATAATATATATAACTAAGTAGCCACACACCAGCAGGATTCCAAACATGAAGCAGAATTAAATTAATATCTGCTCCAACGATCAGAATCCAGCTAGTAAATACTACACCATACACATGCAGTTGCGAATTTCTAAGTAGGCTAACAAGGCTATAAACTACAAAGACAATAAAGTAGACGATGCTTTCGTTCTGCCTATTGGTAGCCCTTTTGTTCAAGCAGCAAATTTATGAATTCGTCTCTGACACCGTATGTTCCTACCTATGAAAGAATTTTAATAAAAAAAGATTATCTAGCTTAACTAAGCACACATTATATAATACTGAAACACAACATGCTACATGACACTTATGTTTTAGTCCTTTAAAAATATGTTTAGAAAATAAAATTTAAGAATTCTACTATATAGCTTATCTTACAAATAATGAAGAGATGAGAAACATACATACCATGGTACTTGAGCAGTTTTAAGAAATAGATATGTATATGTACGTACGAGTGATATACTGTATATTTAAAAAACATAAGGTGAATAAACAATTTTAATCTTTTGAAGTTCACAAAAAATAACCAAACTACAGGCAAACTTGCAATGATAATAAGCAATCTATAGTTATATTCAATACAAATTACATATTTAGAATTCTCAAATGAGGTCCATTCTATGAAAAAGAACACCTTGACACAGAGTTTAACAGTAACTATGCATTTAAATAATCTAGCACCCATTACAAAATTAAATACCATTATTATAAAGAAAATACATTAAATAAAGTTTTTATTGTTGAAAAAAATCGCTTCAATGTATAAATATTGTCTTCGCTGATCAGATCGCTATTTATAAAACATGATTAATCCATTATATAACAAGTAATCATGTAAAATGATATATAAAACATTCCAAAATACACAATAAATTCATAAATAATTTATGAAACAAAAGTAATACACATTTTGTTGTTATTTGTGTTCAACTATATTCATTATCAAGTTAAAAAACACAAAAATATAATACGACACTAGTATAGGACTAATAAATGCCTGCATTACGGGTACATAATGTTTATTTACGTTCTCAGATCGTTAGGCTTAGACGATTTCAACTATTATCAAAGAATTAATTATATTTATAGTCATTCAATTTACTTTAAATTTATACAAGAGTTAAAACTTACTGCACTGTAGTTGAAAATGAGGTGAAATGCCTTATTTTTGTCGAATATTAAAGTTATCAAACAATTAAAAAACCTTTTGGGAAATCAACAGGAAATAAGTTTGCTTGGAGTAAGCAGAACCCGGCTGTAACTTATCACTTCGACAGTTTACAAGTTTTCACTGCTTTCCGAAAATCGTCTGCCGAATTTTCATTGGCTATAATCAATAGGAAGTGACGTAAAAATCATCACTCTTGTTTGTGTGACATCGACGTTTTGGGACGAACTGTTTGGAATTTGCTCCGCCTTCCGCACGCTGTGGTCTGTTTCGAACGTTCGTTAACTAGGATGCGGCACGGATAAGTTTTGGATGACGTCACAAATCCGAACGTTCGCTTTAACGTACGTGGCAGAATAGAGCCCTAAGTTCCGGAAGTGACGCTGTGATGCCTTCACTTAATGTTTAAAAAATCAGCAAGTCAAAAAACTCGAAATAGAAATTTTCATCAAATAGTTTTTGAGTTTAAATCTCGGAAAAATTAACTCTATAATGTTAAAAAGAAATGTTTAACTTTAATCGTTAAGTCCTAAAATAATTGCATTTAATCATATTCACAGTAGAGTCTCGATCGTTCTAGTTTTCCATACATCCCAGTAAGTGAAAAAATCAGTTTAGCTTCCAAATAATGACCAACACATATAAAATAGGCGATTTTTTTTATTTCAGTACAAAAGTTCAAATACTTGGTGCACCCGGAAGCCGTATCAGAAATCCCTCTCCCAAAGAAAGAGGGTGTATTTTTTCTGTAAATGTCCGCATAGCCATTTCTGTGCAGTGTTGACTTCCTGCTTTGGCAATGGCGCGATACTGCTGTACGGAAACGAGTCGATACAAAACAATTGACTACAGTTTTCCGATATTATTAACCTGCTCTAATCAGTAATGTGATAATAAGTAACTACATTTTTCATTTAAATATGCACTCAAATCACAAAAGTTGCTTTATTTCCATTTATCTGTTTATTAATTCAATGATTTCGATAGTTCGAGACAAGTCCGGTCCAGTCTACCTCAAATATTAATGGTAGAAAATATTAAGCCATAAACACACGTCTAAACGGTTAATTTAATGCGAAAGTTACACGTAGAATTCAAAATATCACATACACATTCAAGCTCTTTTTATTTTACTGTCTGTCCTAAGGGTAAAACAAATTACTTATATTTTCAGGTTAATTATACCAATAAACTCCAGGGGGTGCAAGTGCACCCCCTTGCACCCCCCTCGTCGTTCCTCGACCCCCATGTCGTTCATCGACTCATCGTTAACTCATCGACTCGTCGAATTCAGTCATCGGCAAGTGCACTTTTGTTTATCTGCAATAGATGAATTTTTATTCATGGATAGAAGTGATCTAGACGAGCAGTTTCGCCGATGGGAAGCCGAAAAACAATATCTTATCCGAAACTGCAGCTCTATAGTCAACGGGCCTTGCAGGTGTCCCCAGTGGTTTACACTTTACCCAAATTCCTATAAATATTTGCGTAATTTAGATGTGCCTTTGCATAATCTAAGGGAAATTTTGAACAATTCTTGAATTAATCGCGTAATTTACTTCAGATTTCTTGTATTGGGGTTGGGAGGGGGCAGAGGGGAGGTATCCCCCCCCTTGCCCCATCCCACAAAATTTAAATTTGAAAAGAAATATTTACAAAAAAAATGTAAGTGTTTATTATATAAAAATCGTTTGTAATATTTAAATAATTTAAGAAAATGTGTTTTAAAATAAGAAAAGAAAATCTATTTGAGCGTCAGCTGCATTATAAGAAAAACTGAAACTTCATTACAATGAGCAACTCTTTTGAAACCTCTTTAATGTAAACAGCAAGAAGAGAAATCAGTTAATTTTTAAAAGTTATCCACGACATATGAAAGTTAAAATCACACTAAAATTCCTATACAATTGGCAATATTGTTTTTTAATTATTAATTATGAATGTTGTTGCTACTTACATACATTGGTAAAAAGTGAAATTAATTTCTTACCAATCGAATAATTTGACTATCTATATAAATAAAACAAGATGTAAACTGTCCGTTTGTCTGTCTGTCTGTGTCTCGCGTAGCTCCGAAACGGGTGATCGTAGACCTACCAAATTTTGTACGGAAACTCTCCAAGACGGGTCTCGACACACCTCGAAGCGATTTTTTCGAAATTCGAATTATTTTAGGAGATATCAATAAAAAACGTGTCGCAAAATGATCATTTTTGTTCTCGCCATTTCGCAATTGTAACCCTGCAGTAGAAAGAGGGAGAGGTTAGCTATCTAGGTTGCCATGTTTGGCGAGTTTATTAAATGATTCAGATTCTTAAAGTAAAAATAAAAGAATAACGATTCTTTTTTTTTGTTTACATTATTTCTAAGGTTATTTTTTAATTAAAACATCGTATGCATGTGAAATCAGAGCAGGAATGAAATGTTTTATACTCAAAAGCTAAAAAGGATTTGAAAATTTTCCGAGACTAAAACGTGCAACTTTTTAATTTGGCAACAAATAAAATGGTTCATATACGATTTTGAGGAGATGTGATTCTAGCGCCAAGCGCTATTTATCGTCTGCTTCTGCTACTTGAATTATGAATACACCTGAATGAGTTTTTAAACTTTATTTCAGTTCGAATTGTGCATTTTTTTGCACAGCTTTTCCCATCTATTTCTGATGTATTACATCCAGAAAAAGGATAGAAATATCAATTTTAGTTGTGTTTATTCACACTCATGAATAAAGATATACTTTCCAACTTAATGGAATAAGGAAAGAAAATAGGGAAGACCCGTGGATTATAATACGCTTTTAATACATAGCGCTTTAGTGCGTATTTAAAATCTGAAAATGTTTCAGATTTTCTGAGTTTTTTTTTTTTTTTTTTCCCTTTCCATTTTTGCTAAAGGCCAATACATCCAGAAGCTCTTCAGAATTAATATAAGACGAAAATAATTTGTTCCTTTTTGCAGGTTTTTATCATTTTTAACCATCTTATTTTTGTAATCAGGGGCGGCCCGACACAGTAAGCAACACATCTGGGCGCCGGCTTCGAAGGGGCGTCATTTCGAACTCAAAAACTAAGTAGCATAAAAGGGGGCGTCTTTTTTACATTAGCAGGGACGACACTTACCGTAGGGCCGTCCATGTTTGTAACCATCTTAATTTTAAATTCCATTCAGAATCTGAGAGATTTGAGTGCCAAGGATGCCGGTGAAGAACAGGAGTCTCTCCGAACAAGATTTATTAAGATGGCGCCGGAGGCGGCTAGTTAACAGAGTGGCTATTCGGACCGGCCGGTGCGGATAGCTTACAGGCTATTCGGCCCGTTCCGTAGTGCTGCCATCTACATTTAAATGTTCGTACTAATAATTCACCAATAATTTATTTAAAATTGTATGTTTACTTAGACCAAAGAAAACGAATTTCGTCCGCAATTTCTTTTTTTAAAATTTATATTTAAGCTTTGGTCTAAAATGAGTAAGCTTTTAATATGAGGTATAAAACTACAAAAATTTTAATTCCCGTTAATGAAATTCAGTGTAAGCTTTACAATAAAGGCAATCGTAAGTTTCCGAAAGGTTTGACGACTGGAAATAGAATTGCATGAAAATTCTTTTATACATATTTAATGTATTCATGACGTTATTTTATACGTATGTAAAATTATCAAATGAAACAAACAATTTTGCAAATTTTTATACAATTCCAATTTTAACGATCATTAAATTCATCGGAAATAATTCTCGCTTGTTTACTTTGCTTATTATTTTTTTAATGAATTTTACATATATTTTTATGTAAACTATTATTTTTTTAAACATACTTCAAGTTTGCAATATATATAAAGCTTTGGTTTAATAAAATTTAATTAACTTTTACATAAGGGATGAGGGCTCCTCACGTCGTGTTCGTTTTCTTAAAATAAATTTAATGAGGCAAACAAATACAATTCTAAAGATGTAGTATCTCACGAAAGCAGGGCCCGATTATGAGCATCAGGGGCCTGGGGCATTGATGGATTTGGGAGCCCCATCTATGAAATTTGTTTTACTTTACATAAAATTTTGATATAAAAAAGAATATTTCAGAACAACATTTGAAATTGGGGCCCTGGGCAAAGTCCTTATTTGCCCATTCGATAATAAAACCCTGCACGAAAGTAACATAAATATAATAAAGTCAATAAAAAACACAGAAATATTATATTCTGCTCCATATATTCAACTTTTTAAACCAATCATGCAATTAAACAGGTTTAGCTTTTCGAAGAATAATTCTTTTATTTTATTTATTATTTCCCCCCCCCCTTCTTTACGCGAAACATTGGAAAGAGAAATTCTAAAATGAAGGCGATATAAATTAGTTTATTTATTAATAGGTATTTCATTTAATTTTTTGTAACCATGTCCATGTATAAATCAGTGCCGGATTAAGACAGCGCGGGGCCCGTAGCAAATATTACCAAAGGGCCCCCTGTTCAGTGACGCTCCCATATTTTTTTATTTTTATTTATTTATTTATTTATTTTAGGGGGAGGAGTTCACACTCACATAGTAGAGATAAATTAAATGAGAAAATAAATAGTGCTAATTATATTATAATTTATGTTTAGTGCTAATTAATTAGATAATGGTATTACTAAAGCTAATTAGATGTAAACAAAACTGAAAGGTCCCACGTGTTGTATTCGGAAGAGGTTTATCCCAGCCCTTCCTCCACCATGGGTGAGCAAATCTCTAGGTTTTACGCGATAATAAAATAAAACACAATTTTTACGAATTTATTTTTTTCTTGATTCAAAATGAGCAAATTTGAGTTAACACTAGACAAATCAATTTCTCCAAGTAAATTGGTGCGCGGAAAAAATGCCCGTCAAAATAAAGGTTTTTTTGGGGGGAGGGGGGGCGAGGGGGGCTAAATAGATAGTGAGACTGACGATGTTTAAAGTTATTTATACCTACAACTCAGGCATGGGCGCCGGCAGCATAGGGCAAGGGGGGGCTTCCAACATGGTAACCATACGTTAAAGTAGTCTTTGCCCCCCCCCTGGGAAATATTCTGCCGGCGCCCATCAACTCAGGTTTTTTTTAATGAATGTTAATGTTCATAGATATAGTAAATTTGGAATTTCTAACACTTCCCACCTTTCCCAGCAAACATATAACTAGAGAAGTTTACACTCATAAAATAATAATTTTTCTGTAAATTTTTTAGAATCTTCGAAAACAATGTACTTTAATGTACATATGTATTTTAAACTGTGCCTTTAAACACAATTTTTTCCCCTGTAAAAATGCATGCTTGTAAAATTATTCCATTATCTGGACGATCTTTATTAATAATAGGTTACATATTTTTAACTTTTGTTAATTTATTTAATGGGTTAATTCATAAGAAATCGGACTGAGGATAGATAGATCTAATGGAATGTTTGGGCAGAAAAAAACAGACTTAAGTAAAATTAAAAGTAATTTATACTGTAAATTAACATTAAATTAAATAGGTAGCTACTTGCTTCATACAGCACGACACTCATCCACCAGCGATACCTCGCTTCTTGTTCGTTGCTCCCCTTGAGTCCAACATCCTTCTTTTATACGTAGCAGTCGTTCACTCCGGGAATTTCTGCTCCGTGGTTGGTTCTTGATAGTTTCTGGTTTCTGGCGATTCAACGTCCGAAAATACCCAACAAGATCTAGCACAATAATGCCTCCGCTACTCAAGGTACACTGCATGAACGGAAGGCATTTGAACTGCACATGCGTGTACAGGGGGACTGTTACTTCCACATACCGCTTGGAACACTTCTAAACGTCATTTGGTTCGTGTTCTACAAGCATATGTGCATTACTTTTCAACTTATCCTCGTTAAAATAATATAAAATATTTTGTTTAAAAAAATCTTAATAAGAGGATTGTATCTTTTCTAAATAGAATAATCTATATAATAAATAATGAAAAAATCGGATAAAACATTCATTATCGTATTACGTTCAAATGTTTTTGCAAGATATAATAATCTTAAATGTGATCAAGTAATTTGTGAGTTTCTTTGTGGATCAAGAGTATCCGAAAATTCTCTTTCTTTTCAGTTTGCCTGGGGTTATGGCTTCTCGGATATCCCGACCGTCTTGTCTTTGTGCGAAGATCCTCTCAGTTCTAATTATTTTATTTGAACGAACGTACTGGCATTCGTGCCCTTGACCTGTAGTTTCGACCGGCCAAAATCAATTCTTTTATATTTAACGTGGTTAACTTCCGTGATTAATAAAATAATTTACTGTAATTGTAGATTCCCCAATTATAAAAAAAATGACTTACATTCTATACATTATTATTGTTACAAAAAATAATTCGCCTTTGTTTAAATATTGTAAAATGTAAAATAAATAATTAAATAAAAACAAAGGAAACCAACTACCAAAAGCCTATGGCATCTAAGAGTAGGGTGTAAGCATCTAAGATGGCTTACACCCTACTCTATACACCTTCGAATTTCGCCAAAGCTACTCGCCTTTACTCTAAAACGAAAGAACTTAGGGGCTGCCCAACATCCGATTAAAATAGCATCCTCATATTTACTGCAAAACAAAATAAGTTTATGTTCAATATTTAAATAAAAATTATTTTTTCGTGGGGGAATATCTTTATTATGGGGCGCGTTTTTCCTACAATCCTAATCCTATGGATCTCAGCTCTCGGGAAATGCAAAAGGTCAACTCGCTTTTCACAGAACATCTTCAGAAATAGCCACAAATATTTCCGTTCTATTGAGTCATTTTGAAAAGTTTGATTACAACTTCATTAAAAAATTCATTCGGTTACTGAGAAGTCCCTGAAATGATCGGGACAGATAGGCTACAGCCTAATGAATAATCCGGCCCACTGACGGATTAATACAATTTTGTGGGTGGGGGCTTGGATGGAAGATTCACATACATATCCATTTTATGGAAGTAAGTTGGGATTGTTTACATTAATTTCATTTTTCTCGGGAGGGTCGATCGCCTCCTCCGACACCCTCCCTTTAATCCGCCCTTGATCACACCCTGGGTCTGTTCTTTTGTTTTGGCACTTAGTTTTCTTCTAATATTTTGTTTATTTCTGGATTCAGTCTTCAAATAAAGACAAACATGTAACATTATTGGTAAGGAATACATTTTCTAAAGGCCATATGTGGGTGGTGCAAGGATTTGGATTTCCCCCCCCCCCATTCTCCGTTTGTCCGAGTTTCGCTTTTAGTCAACAAAAAGATAATGATACAGCCTTTCTTTCTGCCTTTCCCACCTTTTGGACGCTCCCTGAAATTGCTCCCTGAGTACTGTGCTTTTGTTCCACAGTATTGTTCAGTATACTCTTGTGTGTGTCCTTATTGCTGACTTTAGAATACTCATTCAGTTTCGCCTACTTAATGAGTTGACTAAATAATACAGGCATGCAACAGCCACATTAAATATATACATGGTGGTCTAAAAGAAACCTCCCCTATATAATCGGCCCCTAGTGGCCGAACCGTTCAAGTAATCGAAATGGAAGTTTTGATATAGTTAGTTGAATGTATGGGATCCAGATTGTGATGATTTAAAACAATAAAGCTCTCATGGTTACGGTTACAGTGACAAAATTTCGAAATTTTCGAATAGCAGCACCCACTTTTTTTGTGCGCAAATTGATCGGAACATGGAAAAACCTTAAATGGCGTTGGGACGAGACACGTATGGCGTAAATTGGAGGCGTAAAACATTTGCAAAGAAGAGAATCGCAAAGAACCCCTGATAACAAAAGAGAGGAGAGGGGAAAAGACTTTTAACAAAAGGACAAAAAGCCTAATAACTTCTACAAACGGTGTAGAAGTTATTAGGCTTTTGTCCTTGACTTCTTTTTGCAGTAATGGCGAAAAAAGTTTTATCCTGAAGTTAGGGTTCAGCGCAACTATATAGCAGGATGATACGCACGCTTTAAAGAATAACTTCCCATAGAGCGCAATGTATTGGGAATATTTTGAGTGCTCCTGTAGGAAAACTATAAATGCTACATCGATCATTTACAATAGGGTACATGCTACTGTAGATAAGAATTACATGTAAATTTCATAGAAATCAATGCATATTTACGGGAGTTAGATCAAAGACGGACAGACAGACAAATCGAAATCACTTTTCTACCTTGTTGGAAAGTGTTATGAAAGCTAGATCATGGGGGGGAGAGAAGGAAAACCTTCTCTAGGTAAGGCGCGGTAAAAAAAGGGTACCGCGCCCTACCTAGAGAGGTAAGGTAAAGGCGCGGGGCTCCCAAAAGCGCGGCGCCCGTAGCATTTGCTACTTCTGCTATATTGTTAATCCGGCACTGGTATAAATGTTTTTGGAGTGCTGTAACATAGCTCAAATATAATTTTCACAGTGACCTTTTGTGTGCTAAGCAGATAATATTTTTGCACTTATTTAATTGAACAAACTAGTGTCAGGTTTAACAATATAAAAAAATCTGGAGTGACTCCACTCGACTTTCCAAACACTTACGATTAAGATCATTACCAAGCATTTTTATAAATTTTAATCGATGAATAATTCAAACATATATACCAAATTGAAGCTCAATGGAATGCGCCGTTTAAACGCTAGCGCACTTTCAAGAATTTCCCTCCATAGGCCATAATGTAAAAGAAATCTTCGTCGTAGCCCTGTAGAAAAACTGTAAGTCCTATGCGTACCAAACTCAATACCGGTCTTGCGACGGTGGTTTGCAACATATATACCCAATTAGAGCTCAATCCAATGCCCCGTTTAGGAGCTATCGTGTTCACTCACATACACACACACATACATACATACACCTCGTAAAAATAGCAAAAATGAATTCAGAAGACCTCAAAACGTGTCACCAAAATCTCGAAGTCGAATTTTTACTTTCCGAACATGTACCCCTCCAAAAAAAGTATTCGAGCAAGAGAGAAATTTCCTACGTTGGTTTCGTATATTAAAAATTATTTATCATAGAATATGAATTAGGCTATGTATAAATGCGACATTTCGTATTTCCGTAAAGTTGTGCATTTTTCAAAAACTCAATTATTATTCGTAAATCTAATATAGGAAATTTCTCTCTTGCTCGAATACCTTTTTCGGAGGGTGTACCATGTAAGGAAAGTATTGTAATCATGAAAAAAATCGATTCGAGATTTTGGTGTATTTACATGTTTTGAGGTCTTCTGAATTCATTTATGCTATTTTTACGAGATGTGTGTGTGTGTGTGTGTGGGCGCCGGCAGAATATTTCCCAGGGGGGACAAAGACTACTCCAGGGGGAAGCAAAGACTACTCAAGGGGGGGGGGTAAAGACTACTTCAACGTATGGTTACCATGTTGGAAAGAGCAAAAAGCAGGGGAAAACACTGCATACAAAAATCCAGGGGGGGCATTTACCCCCCTTGCCCTATGCTGCCGGCGCCCTGTTTGTGTGTATGTGAGTGAACACGATAGCTCCTGAACGGGGTATTCGATTGAGCTCAAATTCGGTGTATATGTTATAAACCACCGTCGCAAGACCGGTATTGATTTTGGCGTGTATAGGACTTTTAGTTTTTCTACAGTACTACGACAAAGATTTCTTTTACATTATGGGAGGAAATTCTTGAAAGTGCGCTAGCGTTTAAACGGTACATTCGATTGAGCTCAAATTGGGATACATGTTATAAACCACTATCGTAAGACCGGTATTGATTTTGGTGTGTATAGGACTTAGTTTTTCTACAGGGCTACGACAAAGATTTCTTTTACATTATGGCCTATGGGGAGAAATTCTTGAAAGCGCGCTTAGCGTTTAAACGGTGCATTCGATTGAGCTTCCATTTGGTATGTATGTTTGAATTATTCATCAATTAAAATTTATTTAAATGCTTGGTAATGATCTTAATCATAAGTGTTCGGAAAATTGAGTGGAGTCACTCCAGATTTTTTCAAGATTACAATACTTTCCTTATATGGTACATGTTCGGAAAGTAAAAACTCTCAGGTCATAAAATGAATGATTTTTAATTTTAAATAGTTATAAGCATAGTACATTTAAGATTTTAAATTTTCACTTTGCATTGCGCTAGTTACAAGTACAGTTGCACACATTTAAGTAAATTTTAAAAATGTTTCCCCTAATACAACACATTCTCATAACATTTTTCTTTTTTAAGTTTTATGAGCACGTTGTCCTATGGCGTGAAATGGTAAAATGAGTAAGTATTCTTATAGATAAATTGTCATATTTAAAGAATATTAAGCAAAATACTAAATAAACAATGACGTTATTTTATATATTTTGCAGCACTTATATTTAAGTAATTAGCATTTCATTTGTTCTATTCATACATTTAAAACATCGAAAATTGGTTCTCAGAATTCAGTATCATCAGTATTGTCACCAGTCATTCAAGGATTCTGACCTACCGTGCGGCTGTCGATCTGGAGCTTTGGTCGGTTTTCTCTAGATGTCACGTGAATAAGCGTTTGAACCCCTTAGAAAGTTTGCCGCCTGAGACATCCCTTAGACAGATTATCCCAAGTGTAGTGTTTGCCTTAAATACACAATGCAATACAATGTATCCATTCATTTTACTATCAAATGACCAAAGAGAATATGGCACTGCGAAATATTCATAAAAGTACTGTATGATCTGTTTTGCATAAATGTTATCGGTTATGTACTAGTAGAGTTCAGCCATTATAAGAACGGACTAAGGTATCCTCCTCCATTTTTCCAAGCACATATACTTCTTCAGAAAAAAAAGGTACTATACAATTACCAATATATCAAATTAACTATATTGTTTTACTAAACAAGAACAAGGGTCGCTGATCATACTGCAATACAATAAAATAAAAGGCAAGTCGTTTCGAAATAGTACCCTACACTTTTGAGTACCATCTCTTATCTTCCATATGACAGTAAATCAACATTAAATGAGTACTAATGAATTGAAAGTTTAAATTTTATTAAAATGTAAATATGTAACCATAGGAAGTCGGGAAAAAACGCACAATATTGAAGGGGTTATTTTTTTAGATGAGCAGGGGGGGGGGCGTGAAATAAAAAAATGTAAGGCAGGAGTGGGCACACGAAAGGGCGCAAACAGAAGTACTTTCATGTATTTTGTATTTATCTCCATTGAAAATTGACATTCAGGTAATTTTCCAAGGACAGTTGTCTGATTTATAAGTGCACAGTATGCACAGTAGCCCCATTGCCCCCTAGGTTTTGGTGAAGTGAAATTTTTTTAAGCATTTGAATTTTTTTGTATCCGTTTTGCAGTAAAATGTTTCATACTCTGAAAGCCCCCCCCCCCCCCAGTAGAAACATTAGTATTTTCACTTAAATCCTGGTTTTAAATCAAATTTGTAGAAAAGTGGGGTGAAGGCGCTTTTTCCAGCTTCACATTAAAAACATAAAGAATGTAGGAAAAACTCTAACGGAAAAAACGCCAACCAGAAAAAAAAAACTAATCCTCCCTTCACCCCCCCCCCCTTTAAACCAATAATTTTTACTTAAATATTGTACATGAACTTATTTCGTTGTTCAGTAAATATGATAATATATTTAATCAAATATTGGCTTGCCCCCAAATTCTTTTGTTTTGAGTAAAGGAGGTGCTTTTGTAATTTCAGAGCATTCAATTTTAATCTATTATCATATTAATCACAAAAATTTAAAACCAAGCCACATGTCAAGATCATGAAGGTCATAAAAGGGAGGAAAGGAGGGGAGGGAAATCTTCCCTTCTTTTTCCTGGAAAAAAGGAAAGATTCCTCCAACAAAAGATACTATGACCGTCGGAAATAGTGTACGGTCAAGCAATTTCTTTGAGGTTGATTCTTGTTCAACTCACAAAATACATGTACTGTACAAACATTTTACATTTAAGAATATTATACCCAGTAAAAACATTTAAAAGCTATGTGATAATAAATATTTTATCACATTTTTTATATCAGCTATTCTATCTAGAAAGATACATCCTTTTATTGAGATTTTTTTAAACAAAATATTCAAAATTATATAAATGAAAATTTTTAAAAGCTGAATAGAAACTGAATTGACTTCAAACGATTTATTTAAATTTTAATGAAACTTAAAATCATAATAATTTCATTTTTTTTCTCTAAAATATTTAAATCATTTTTATTTCCTAGTTTTGTGGAACTTCTAAATAGTGATGAATTATATATAAATGACAATAAAACATTCAAACTAATATCAAAATATTCAGAAGCCATGTGCCTCAGATTAACTAAAATCTTAAAGGTAATATGATATATTCTCTTGAAAATAATAAAATAAAGAAATAATTACTGAATTATTAATTTAATTAACTGATTGTTCAATTTGTGTGTATTCTTAGGACAAAGTCCTAGTCATTCGGTAACAAATTATAACATTTTCGAAAATTTTAAATACCATCTCTCACCTAACAGGCAATCCTAAAAAAAGAATATAAGACTCTACAGATTTAACATGCACGTTCTCTGTAATATATTACCACCTTTAGTCTGATTCGTAATCAGTTATGAATTATTATTACTGGTTTTCTTTTTATAAGTGCAAGAGTTTACTCTGATTCATGGTAATTTATCATTTAACTCTTTGGTTTTAAATAATAATTCTTAAAAATAAAGGATTTATAAGTATACCGTTACCGGGTGATTCAAAATAGATGTTAAGGCAATTATTTTTTAAACCGTAAGTGATCGAAACATACTTCCAATTAGAAAAGTTCGTCAAATTAAGACTAGCTTTCAGATATGGCATTTTTTTACTAGGGGTTGTGTACATTTAAAATACGAAATTTAGTTTTTATACGGTCCCTCTTTCTTACCCTTTATATTTATAAGAATGTTGCTCTTTGTCTAAGAAAATTAATGAAACAAATCCCGTTTCTCTAAGTGAAATAGTTAGCGAGAAAATTAATTTTGAAAATGATGACTTATACCACTTTACCTACGGTGTTGGCGTCAGTTTTCAGTCAGTTTTAATATAAATTTTAAAAATAGAAATCGCGGACGAAATTCGTTTTCTTTGGTCTAAATAAACATACAATTTTAAATAAATTATTGGTGAATTATTAGTACGGACATTTAAATATAGATGGCAGCACTACAGAACGGGCCGAATAGCCTGTAAGCTATCCGCACCGGTCGGTCCGGATAGCAACGGCCGCTAGTTATTAATAATAGCTGAACAACACTTTGTCAAAATTTCACCCAAAGTCCCAATCTGAGACTAAAATAACCGATACTTCACACTTTGCCTTACACATGACAAGATTCGATGGTCTAGGGGTAGCGCGCTAATCTCGCAATCAGAACGCTCAGAGTTCGGGCCCGGGGGAGGAAGAATTTTTTTTTTTTTCAGAAAAACGGAAATTTAGCATACAAAAAACGAAAATATAATAAACAGAATGGACATTTTTAGAAAATTTTGCTGCCAGTCGTTTATTTTTTAGTAACAAATAGGATTTTTCACAGTTTATCGGTTTCTTTTCGTTATTTCATCGGAGTCATCGGGAAACGATGATCGGCTTTATGGCCCCCCGAGCGGACATTTTGTACCAGTTGCCGATGAAATTTCCCCTTTTTTGGATGAAAAGCCGTGATCGGCCATTGCTCCTTCTCCTCGGATTTAACTCACCCGCCTCTCATCGACCGATGGGTTATTGCTACTAGGGTAAGTTCTAAGTAAATTTAATTGTTGAGATATGAGGTACATCCAAGCCCCTTAGATCTGAAGACTAGGGTCCATCTGCGAAGCCGCAGTAAGCTTATTAAAACGGCGCTGGATGATGTGAGGAGATTTATGGTTACAGGAAGACAGAGCTGTAAGGACAGACAACCTGTCCGTAAGGATAATGGTGGGATGGTTAATGCAGAGAAGCTCGTCTAGAGCCCGGAGAACCAAGTCGGGTCCCCGGGGATAAAATCTTTGGGGTTCCTTTGCTATCCAGAAATCCTTTTGATGTCGTAATAGATCAATCATTTATTCCTTATTAAAATTATTAATCATTTAAAGAAACTTTAAATTAATAGTAATTGGAAAATAATTAATATGATTAAAATTATTAATTTAAAAGAGTATTATACTTAAATAAACATCCATGCTCTAAAAAATACCAACATTTTATTTTGAAGGTTTCGTTACCTCCATAGAGAAACTGTTAACATTTCGTTAAGCAAGTCATGTTTCCTCAGTATTGAAAAAAAAAAAAAATATTCATACTTCCATGCAAGCAGGCAGCCAAAAAAGTGGAAATTTCAAAATTTCTCATAGAAAGTCTTGATCTTTAACATTTTGTTAAGGAAAATTCAAAATTTCGGAGGTTGGGTGGGCCCATAGTCGCTCCTCTGGCTATCCCTTTCTTCCACTATTTAACTTTGTGCCTCGGAAAAAAACTGATTTCTTGTTAAATAAATCTTTTCTACTTTTAGTCATGGCAAACCGTTGAATAATATCTTCAATGTTTACTTTTCTTGCAAAAGAAGACTCAATCAGAAACATTCCTCGTTTTTGTCAAGTTGGTGGTTTATGCTCTAGCCGGCTTTTTGTAATTTCATTCAAAAATTAATTTGAAACATTCGGGGATATAATCTGAATTTGGATTTTTTTCCTTTTTTTTTACAAAATTGACAGCACACAACATCATATAAACAGCAAAAGTGGAGCCCCTTCACAAGCTGAGGCCCTGGGGATTTTTCCCCCTGCTCCCCCTCCCTCTCTACGGCACTGCTAGAGCGGTGCACGGTGCAAGGGCCTCTGCAGTGAATATTGTGTTGGTAATCTTTAGGAAATATTGAAATTGTTGAGTTAAGGTGCAGCCTCCAATTGCGGTGACATAGTCTGTTTTACTTACATCCATTGCGATGAAATTGTGTGATAGTCGGGGCAGCTCGAAAAAATCGTTAAAAAGGTTAGAAACAGCAGGAGAGCAGAGATTTTTGTTTTGGAAAGAAAGGCCATCTGTAACGACGAACCAAGACACCTTGGAAAGGAAGGAGGGTGCAGCTGGAATGAGGAGATCAACGCTACAGTTGTAGTCGGCAAATATACTGTTAATCTCCGGGAGAAGGGGAAAGCCAGACGTCTGAGAATGCCATTCAGAGCTAGAAAATTCCAAAGAGGTGAAAGCCAGCCCAAGGAGAAGTGTTTAATCCAAAACTTAATAGTGAGAGCCTGGATTCTGTTGCTGACACTGAGGGAGTTGGCATGTTTTAGCCGGACTATGTTTGGGACCCACTTAGGGAGCCCTAGGGCGATTCTTAGGGACGAGGTTGGAATTAGTTCTAGGCTCTTTCTTGATCAGGGTTGGGCATTGCGAGTAGAGAGCGGGGGTACCATAGTCCAAAAGACAGCGGATCGTGGAGTTGGTAAGCTTCACAAGGTGTGCCGAGAAGATAGAATTTTTAGCAAGATTGTACGCTTGAAAGCTTTCCTTTTTATATAGTTTGCGGGGTTTCGAAGGCCAGCCTTCCTCAAAAAATGGAAACCCAAAAATTTTATTGAATCCGACCAATCTATGATTCCGCCTAGTATAATAAAATTAATATAATTCTCCCCATATACGTAAGAGAAATGTTAACGGCACGGCAATTTTCCGAGATGACAGAGAGCTTCCAATGGTGGCACCACTAGCCCATCCGAGATAGCGTATGTTGTATTTGGTTTCGCAGGTGGAGAGTAAGGAATGGGAGCAATACATAAAGATGTCATCCTTATATATTATACAGTTGACTCCCTGTTCCAAGACCTAAAAAAAATCGTATATGTGTATGTAGAAGAGGAGGGAAATGACACTTCCCTGAGGGATACCTTTGGAGATAGGATGCGAGCTGGTGACGGTGCCACACCAAGATACCTGAATAGACCGCTCGAGAAGGAAATTGTGGAGCCATCGAAGAGAGTGACTTTGAATTTTCAGCTGGGAACATTTTGTGATAAGGCCGTCAGTGTAAAATGAGTTATAGGCCGCATGGATGTCCAGCGAGTTGCCGATGAAGTATTCTTTCTTATTCCGGGCCACGTTGAGATTCAAGTTTAGCATTGTTACAGCCGTCTGGCTATCTCTCTACGGCAGGAAACCAAAGTGCCTGTGATCGAACGATTGGTGAGAGAGGAGGTATTGATTAAGGCATTGACATGACAGATCATTCTTTCTTGAATCTTGCTCATTACCGCTGTTAGGGCAATAGGCCCATAAAACGTGATAGCTGTAACAGGCTTCTCAGGCTTGAAGATCGGCTGGATATGGGAAGAACGCCAGTCGGAGGGGACATCTCCAATGACCCAGAAACGGTTGTACATCTGAAGTACTAGATCCAGGGAGTTGTCATTCAGTCCTTTAAATAGTCGGGCAGAGATATTCTGCACCCGGAGTGGTAACTAGTGCAATGCACAACATACTTAGTCCGTAAGGGAGAAGAGGTGATTCCGTAAGGGAGAGTAAGGGAGTTCCGTAAGGGAGAAGAGGTGATTAAGCGGGTCGGCATCTCGACCACCGTAGTCAATCGGTAAAGGTTCATGCTGCTCAGGGTGGCTAAAATGACGGGCAAAGATTTAAGCTTGGGCCTGGGGAGACAAAATAAATCTATCCATTTCTCGTAATAGAAAATGGGAGGAGGAGAGAGATGAGGAACGGGACTTAAATTTACGGAAAACTTTGAGGAGAATGCGTCCATCCCGAGACATGCGGCACGTGCGATCCCAAAAGTCTTTTTTTTACCTCCTGTATAACCTGTTCGAGTTTTGCGGCAATGCGTTTGTACCTATTCTAGTACGTCATAGCCATAAGAGTGCGCGCCTTTTACGAAGAAGGGAATGCTTTTGGCGGAGAAGGTTAGCACACCGGATTGCCCACCAGGGGGGAATCTTTTAGTGGTCCGAGGAGGGCAGAAGGTATGTTCATTGATGCTGGATGTAACAATCGTAAGAAAGGATGGGAAGTCGAGACAGGAGAACTTACTCATAGCCTCATTCACCTGACGACATACACTGTCTACCAATAAGTATTTGGACACCTGTGATAGAAAAGAAAAACTAACTTTATTCAAAATCAATAGTTGGTAGAGCCTCCACGAGAGGCAATTACAGCGTGAGCCCTCAGGGGCATACTTTCCCCAAGTCTTTGTATTACAGCTAGTGGTAATGTCTTCCACTCGGCTTGGAGTAGACATAGAAGTTCCTTCACCGATTTTGGACGGGTAGTGCACCCCTTAATTCGGCGATCCAACTTGTCCCAGAGGTTCTCGATAGGGTTCAGGTCTGGGCTCTGGGCAGACCAGTCCATTCGATGAACTCCATTGGCACCATACCAAGCCTTGGTTAACCTCGAAACATGACAACTGGCATTGTCGTCCTGAAAGTAACAGGGGTCCAACCCGTAAAACTGCCACAACGTAGGAAGCCCACTGTCATCCAAAATAGTGCAGTAGGCATCGGCGTTGAGCTTACCGTGAATGGGGACCAAGGGTCCCAGTCCATACCAGGAGAAACACCCCCAGACCATAATTCCACCTCCGCCGAACTGGACTGTTGGCACAATGCATTCTGGCAGGAGACGTTCTCCAGGTAGACGCCAGACCCAGACCCTGCCATCGGAACGGTAAAGGGTGAACCTTGATTCGTCGCTCCAAAGAATCCGTTTCCACTCATCTACAGTCCAATTTCGATGTGCTTTGCAGCACATTAACCGAGCAGCGCGGTTGGACTTTGTGATCAAAGGCTTATGGGCAGCAGCACGACCATGAAAACCAAGCAGATGTGCTTCCTTACGGATGGTAGTCATTGAAATAATATTCCCGGATGCCTGTTGAAACTCCTCGCGGATGAGGACCATCGGTTGGGTGCGGTTCTTCCGAATTTCTCTGGACAGCACTCGTCGGTCTCTATCTCCCAGTTTCGTTGGTCTGCCGACTCGAGGCACATTACGACAATCACCGCTCACCTTCCACTTCTTAATCACATAGGCCACTGCCAATTTTGGGTGCTTCAGATCGCTAGATATGTCCCTTAAGGATCGGCCACATTTGAATCGGTGAGTGCAGAAACCACCTCAGTCAAAAAAAGGAAATTTTTTTTCACGAGAGAGAAAAAACTTCATCACTCCTCCAAATTTTCAAATATTTAAACTTATTTTTTTCCTCTGTCATAACATGCATTTATGTTTCTGTCATGCAAATATTACTTAATTTGTGAAGTTTTATGAAGTTTTTTCTCTCTCCTGAAAAAAATTTCCTTTTTGTGACTGAGGTGGTTTCTGCACTCACCGATTCATTTGTGATACCCGATAATTATACCTTTCTCGAAATCAGAGAGCTCCGAACTGCGCGACATCTTGCATGCGACTAATGCCGATGCTGTTTCCTACACGATATATACCGGCGGAGGCCGTGACGTACCTCAGGACCGCAGATATCGTCATTTGCATAGGTGTCCAAATACTTATTGGTAGACAGTGTATATGGCCCCAACGGTACAACGGGCGCGAGGAGGACGAAAGAGTAATGCAGGAGAGCCAAAGCCGGATTGGGAAGTAATCGCTGTCACACAGCTCATCATAGACGGTAAGTGAGATGCAGTCAAACACAGCCGTGAGAAGAGACAGATCTATCAATGACGAGGAGCCACCTGGGGAGACGTGGGTAAGGGACGAGGAATTTAACAGCACGTATGAGCTACCTGAGAGCCAATGACAAAAGTCTTCACTCTCCGGGGAGAATTCGGAGAGCCCCACCAAGGGTGCTGCAGGTTAAAGTCACAGCACCCTCAAGAGAGGAGCCCACAGAGCGCAGGTTTCTGACAACCCGGCCTTGACAAGAATACAGATTAATTATTTTCAACTGCTGTTCGAGTAGCTGAACAGAGACGCCCAAAATTTCGTTATCACCTGAGGACGAGATACCCGAGAGAAAGGAGGAGGAAAGAGCTGAGGAAACCTCATACACGAGTCCGCCACCCGGACGGCCAGACCTGTCAAGGCGGTAAAATTTCTTACTACAGGGGGAAAATGTAGACGACTCTTTTAAAAAGTTTCTTGAAGCACCCAAATGTCCGAATCCGAAAACAGGACACCCTTTCCCTACGATTTCTTCATTACCTAAGCAGTTAAGAGAATTTTTTTTTCTTATCTTTTCAGTTGATCGTCACAGAGGGCTGGATCCCCGGGGGAGAGGAGTCAGAGTCATTGCTTAACAGGAATCAGGGTTTCTTGTCTTGCGGTCCCGTCAGTGAGCACTCCTGGGCGAAGCCGCTCGAGGGGAGAGCTGCTTCACTATTATTCTGTTGCGTTTGATTAATTTTGAGAATGATTGTATTCAACGCCGACATTATGCGGTCCATTTGTTTTAGTAACATGTCATTAATACTGTTGCAGAACTACTCTGCTTGTTTCAAGGGTTCGTCGTTGCCAGGGAAATTAAATTCCCACAATCTCCCTTTTAATAACAAAGAAGGTTTTTAATTGAGCTTTAAGAAAGTTTAAGAAGTTAAAATTAAGTTTAATAACAAGTAAGAAAAAAGTTAAGGGGAGAAAGAAAAAGTTAAATTCAATCAAAATAATAGGTGTAAACAGGAGGCTTACACTAGAGAAGAAAGAAATGATAATTTATTGTGGTTGGTATTGTGGGGATTTCTCTGCTAATCCAAATTATTTTCGGGAGTGTTCAAATGGTGGAGAAGACAATTTTTTTTTCACTAAAAAGACTTCATTATTTTCATTTTATTAATAAAATCGAATTTTGGGGGTTGTTCCGAACCTGCTAGGTACTGTCTCAAAGTAAGTGCTAAAATATTCAGAAATCAAGTTTTATTTTTGCATTTATGCACATTAATTCTGTGATCTAAGCATTTATTTTCATTCAAATTGATATATATATACATTTTCAAATATTCTAGGGCCCGATTCAAACGAAATGCGAGCAATTCTATCTGAAACGAACACTTTCCCTTACAGAGTTCGTTTTGTCAGAAGACAACAAGTGCTTATTCACATGAAACAAACGAACACGATCGAATTTCAAGTGTTGCAGAAACAAAAATTTATCACCGATCTATGATGACGCCAGATGTCAACCAGGTGGGGTCATCGTTTTTTCTCATAAATATAAAAATTGCAGTGATACTTGTTTGGATATTTATAGATAATCATTAAAAGTATATGCTTGCCTAAAAAGGTTAAAATTGCTTTTTACCATGTATACTATTTTAAAATATGTGTTTTATCTTATGAGGAAAATACTTAATTTTCGGAGGGGGGGCAGTGGCGTAGCTAGAGGGGGCAGTGAGGGGCATTTGTCCCTGGGCGCAGCACCCGAGGGGCGCAATATAGTACATAAAAAATTCCCCATTACATTTTGACAAATACTCAAACAGCACAAAGAAATCCATTCGTTATCTATAAGGAATCAAAATTGGATAATGAGTATATCTATTAGAAGTCCAAGATCCTCCAGATAACATAAAACATCTATAATATCCAGGATTTCCGTAAAGATCGATATTCAAGTAGCATAGATCTTAATTGGACGTCCAAAATATCCAAGATATCTCGGGGGGAAAAGGGAAATCATAACTACGACTTTTTTTACCCACTGAGTATTCTTCCTCCATTCTGTGAATTCTAAGAACTTCAAGTTACTTTTAAACTGAAACGTATTTTCTTCGGCTGTTTTCGAACCATGGATCCAAGGTGTGAAAGGCGAGCGTCCTAACTACCAGACCGATTCGCCTCGGGGTGAGAAGACTAAAGTTTGAAGAGATTGCTGCTTCAGTTTCGGAATGAAAACGCTTTTAATTATCTAAATAAATAAAATTAGAATTTGCCGTACACTACCTGGTATCACAAAATTTTGCGATTTCTATCCATTTTAAACATTTGGGACCCCAGTACAACCATAAAAAAAGTTTGTCCGCACATCACATAAAACTGACTGAAGCGAATGTAATAAAATTTGGTGACATGATAGGTGGTCCCTCAACTTAAACGCTAGGCGTCGAATTTTTAAAACAATCATTAGATTTTGAAATTTTCTGAAAATTCTTTCAAACTGCGCAATTTTTTTGTTCGCACATCACGTAATAACGACTAAATGAAATTTGGTGACATGATCCCAGACAGCACATAAGCTTAAATCAAGCTTGACATTTGGCTTGGCAATGCAAGGTTGGCTTAAGCTGGATTTTAGCTTGCAAAGTGCGCAGTGATGGCGCCATCTGTGAAAGAAAATGGACATTAATTGTCTAGCGTCCTCAAATTTGCTGAAAGTTCGTAAAAGATGTGTTTTATTTTATTACCAGTGCCATATTACCGGCAGGACAAACGGGGCAACTGCTCAGGGCCTACAGATTTTAGGGCCCAAAAATCTTACATCTTACACTTTTGTAATTTTAAAATAAAATTACAAAGGATAAAAAAAAATTCAGAAGTTAAATAATTTCTTTAATTATAAAGTATGAACAATGAAAATAACTCAAATTTACATTTGTATAAATTAATTTAAACTTATTTTTAATTCTTCGAAATGCTCTATATCAATATAGCATACCAATATGTAGGAAAATAACCACATTTGTAAAGAGAATTTTTATCGTTAAAAAATAGCAAAATTTTTCAATTATTTGTTATTTTAAGAAATATTTACAAAAATGACTAAAATGTTTGTATTCCATACATGTTAGCAACTGTGATATAGCATTTCGAAGTAACGTTTAACTATCTGTTTCTTTCATTTCAGATTACTTAACACAAAATTTGTGTTAAGTAAACCCATTCAATATTTCCAAATATGGAAATTCTTCAAAATAAAATACAATTATACTACGAAATTGATTTCAAAATCAGTCGTTTGTCTCGATTTTGGCCAGCAGTATTACTCATGAGTGTTGCGGTCCTGAAAGTTTTAAAACGTGTGCTGCTCTTAAGTTTATATTATGTTTATTTCCCTATTAGTAGAGTCTCTAAATCACACATAACATTATTTTAATTTTGATGCATCCCATGGAAAAATAAAAGAAACAAATAACACATCGACCACTTATCAATCTGGCAAGAAAACAGCGTGGTAAGTCACTTCAAACTTTAGTCATAGCTGCACAAAGATCCGGTGGCTAGCGTGCTCGACTGCTAAGCCAAAGGGCCCGAGTTCTATTCCAGCCACGAACACTCGATGGAAACAGATTAAATTAAATTGAAATTTCCGCGTAGAGGGGGAAATTGCGCGGAAAAATAAATTATGTGGGGCGCGTTAGCCAGCGGGCGCCCCGTGTATTTAGAAAATTTTTTTTGGGGAAATTTTTTTAAGCTTGAAATGTCAAGCTTAATGCAAGCTGGGCAAGTGTAAACTAGAACACTTGATTCAAGCTTGCATCAAGCTTACACGCTTGGAATTTTCAAGCTTATTGACTTGATAAATCAAGCTTGCTGTAAGTTTGATGCAAGTTTGCTGTGCTGTCTGGGATAGAGGATCACTCAACTCAAGCTATAGGCATCGGATTTTTAAAAATTTCTTACTAGCTTTTGAGATTTTTCTGAAAATCCTTTCTAACTGCGTAATTTTTTTTTCAGTAGCCATTCAATTTTCTACGTAAATAAGATGTCTACAAATGCATCACTTATGGATGTTACACACACACATCCAATAGATTTGTAGCTTTGGATGACAATTAAATATCTATGGGACATCTATTTCATTAGCTATATAAGATGTCTACTGATGGATTTCTTATGTCATACATACATTTCCAATAGATATCTTGTTTCGGATGACTATTATCTATCTATAAGCCCTCTAAGGTTATCTTATACAGGTAGCAATTTAGATGTCCTATAGATATATATTTTTCGCCGTGTATAAATATCCTTTAAAAGTCCTGGATGTTATAGATCAGTTTGGATATCTATTAGGCCTAATTTGGATATAGTGTGGTGTGTGGTTAGGACGGGGCGGGGGGGGGGGACAGCAAAGTGGAAAAAAAGATTCGCTTAAACGTTGTACGTATAACTTTGAAAAATTAATATGAATAAATATATGCATATACTTATGTATAAAATTCATTTACACTTTAAAAGATTTTTAATTAAAATCACTCACAAAAAGTGAAGTGTTTCTTTTTTTTTCTCTATGAGTAATACAAACTGCTTGAGCTAAATTGAGCTTGAAAATGATTGCTTGAGCTTAAAAAATTGCTTGAGCTTTTTTCAAATATTTGTCTTTTTATTTTCCCAGTAGTTATTCACTTATTACTATTTTCAATGTCTGTAATTTTGATCACAGAAGTGTGGTATATACAATATACATGTTTATATTAATGTACTAAAGTTATAAAAAAAATCTTTTCTTTTGAGTACATAACTTTTTTTAAAGCGTTATGATAAATTGTTTTATTTTGAAACATAAAAAATAAGATAAAATAATTACTTCAACTAAAATAGATGAGAAAATTTTATTATTAATTGAGTGAAATTAGTTGCATTTATTATCGCGGGATAGCAGCATCAGACTATTTGTGAATTCAGCTTGGTCCATTTTCAGAGCATTGTGTTTGACTTCCTTGTGGACCTCCGTAGTGAAGGCTCTAGCCCGAATTCATTTTAGCTGAATCTTTTCTTGTAAAACTATGTGAAGTAATAAGTTTCGCGAACTATTAAAAATTTTTAATAGAACTGCTAATTACTAAAAATTTTTAATAGAACTGCTAATTCCATCTTTTTCTCGTAATTTAAAATAACCAGAAATCCAGCTGCCAAGCTGTTCAACTTGTTTCGTTTGAATAGAAAACTTTGCTTTGCTTTTATTATCCTTTCGCTCGAGATTCAAACGCCCCGCTCGTATGAATCTCGACCTTACATTCATACCCAGACAGCACAGCAAACTTGGATCAAACTTGCAGCAAGCTTGATTCATTAAGTCAATAAGCTTGAATTAAGCTTGAAAATTCCAATCGTGTAAGCTTGATGCAAGCTTGAATTAAGTGTTCTAGTTTACACTTGCCCAGCTTGCATTAAGCTTGACATTTCAAGCTTGAAATTTCAAGCTTAAAATAATTTCAAAAAAAAAAAATTAAACACACGGGGCGCCCGCTGGCTAACGCGCCCCACATAATTTATTTTTCCGCGCATTTTCACCCTCTACGCTGAAATTTCAATTTAATTTAATCTGTTTCCATCGAGTGTTCGTCTCTGGGATAGAACCCGGGCCCTTTGGCTTCGCAGTCGAGCACGCTATCCATTCCGCCACCGTAGCCTTGTGCTATGACTAAAGTTTGAAGTGACTTACCACGCTGTTTTCTCGCCAAATTGATAAGTGGGCGATGTGTTATTTGTTTCTTTTATTTTTCCATGGGATGTATCAGTATTAAAATAATGCATCAAAATAAATTAAATTAAAATAAAAATTAAAATAAAAAAACACGTTTTAAAACTTTCAGTACCGCAACACTCATGAAGCAATACTGCTGGCCAAAATCGAGACAAACGACTGATTTTGAAATCAATTTCGTAGCATAATTGTATTTTATTTTGAAGAATTTCCATATTTGGAAATATAGAATGGGTTTACTTAACACAAATTTTGTGTTAAGTAATCTGAAATGAAAGAAACAGATAGTTAAACGTTACTTCGAAATGCTATATCACAGTTGCTAACGTGTATGGAATACAAACATTTCAGTCATTTTTGTAAATATTTCTTAAAATAACAAATAATTGAAAAATTTTGCTACTTTTTAACGCTAAAAATTCTCTTTACAAATGTGGTTATTTTCCCTACATATTGGTATGCTATATTGATATAGAGCATTTCGAAGAATTAAAAATAAGTTTAAATTAATTTATACAAATGTTAATTTGAATTATTTTCATTGTTCATACTTTATAATTAAAAAATTTATTTAACTTCTGAATTTTTTTTTTATCCTTTGTAATTTTATTTTAAAATTACAAAAGTGTAAGATGTAAGATTTTTGGGCCCTAAAATCTGTAGTCCCTGGGCAGTTGCCCCGTTTGTCCTGCCGGTAATATGGCACTGGTAATATAAAATAAAACACATCTTTTACGAACTTTCAGCAAATATTAGGACGCTAGACAATTAATGTCCATTCTCTTTCACAGATGGCGCCATCAACGCTCCTTTAAAAAGGAAAAATCACGCGAGTATCAATTTTCAAGCTTAAATCAAGCTGTATTTAAACTTGACAATTCAACTTGACTCCTGCAAGCTTGCTGCCAGCTTAGAATGAGTTGAACTGTCAAGCTTGCATTAATGCGTCAAATTCAAAGAAATGTCAAACTTGATTTAAGCTTATGCGCTGTCTGGGTACTTACTACAATGAATCAAAATGTCTGACGGGTCCGCTTAATGTATCCAAAGCCGAAGCATCTATTTGCTGATTTTCAACAGGAAATAGCTGGGACTCAGCCCCCCCGCTCCGAAAATGTAAAACAATTATAAAAAACAGCTATTTTAAGAATTTATGTTAATTAATAAGGTATAAAATTCGGATCGCACCCCCTTCTCACCCCGAAATGGAAGCCTTAGAAACCTAAATATGTTACAGTTTCATCCTGATCCAAAAATCCCGCCTAAAGGAAAATGATGAAAACTGGTCCTTGAAACAGTACTGATTGACTTTGATCAACCCTAAAAACAGAAAAATTGAAGTTGTACATTTTAAGAAAACACTAGGTATGCCGTTTTCTGAACAGTTTCAGCTTTAGCCGTTAGATAGCGCATTTGAGTATCATTTCTGCTTGAAGTTGAAAGCACGCGCACAACACACAAGCTTAGCAAAGAAAGCGCCCTCTGATGTCGGGATGTTTGAGATGATTTTTATTCTGTTGATGCCATCTATGTATTTTGATCTCCATGATAATAGTTTTTTAATTTCATAAACATTAAATTAGGCGGTGGCTTTAAGATGGCGACTCATAGATATACTCATGCAATAGTTTGTCGAGTTTCTAATCGTTTCAAAACACATGCCTCTGCGTTGAATGGTGAAATTAATTTAATAGATGCGAAAAAGCAGCATGAAATGCTTTCTAAAACTCTGCGAGAGTTAGGTGTTGATGTTATTGAACTGCCACCTGATGAAAATCTACCTGATAGTGTGTTTGTAGAAGATACTGCAATTGTTTGTAATGGAACCGCACTCATATGCAGACCTGGTCTTTCTTCTCGTCAAAAAGAAGTAATTTTTTAGTTTTATCAGCTATGTTTATAAAAGTGGCTAATGGCTGGATACTCATACAGCATACTTATGCAAACATCTAAAATTGTGACCTGTTTTTTAATGACCTGACACTGCGATTATTATGTACATGAATTGTTTTTAAACTATCACTTATTTCAATTGCATCCAACCACCTTAAGTGCATTACCATTTATAGCCTGTGACTTGAAAATGCATTTGAGTGATTGCCTTATTAGTGAATGTTTGTGATTCTGTTGTATAGCTTTATACCAGGACTTAATTTGCATAGGAGTTCACCGGAGCTCAGCTCCTGTACTTCTTTTTTCAGAGTGAAGTTTTATATATTAGGCAAAAACCAGCAGAGTTCCTGAATAGTGTGCTTTGGAGCCCACTAGTACGTCGACTTGAAATTTCGACCGTTTAACGCCAGTGTTGTAGTGCCAAAAATTTTTTTCCTGGAACGCATGACTTCGTGGGGGAATGAGGGGTGGGGCCTATATGGGAGGTGAGAACACAATCTTGTAACAACCTGTCATAAAAATGCCTCGGACTTTTTTTGTCAGTAACCTACATAGGAGACTATGTTTAATTTTCAGAAAAGCTTAATTGACATGTACAAAATGTACAATAAAAAGCAAAATTTTAAGTCTAAACTCATGTGAATATTTTTGGAAGGGGATAATCTATTTTTTAAAAATATGGAGTGAATCCACTCGACTTTCCAAACACTTAAGATCATTACCAAGCATTTAAATGAATTTTAATTGATGAATAATTCAAATATATATACCCAATTGAAGCTCAATCGAATGCGCCGTTTAAACTCTAGCGAACTTTCAAGAATTTCTCCCCATATGCCATAATGTAAAAGAAATCTTTGTCGTAGCCCTGTAGAAAAACCAAGTCCTATACACATCAAAATCAATACTGGTCTTACCATGGTGGTTTATAACATATATACCCAATTTGAGCTCAATCGAATGTACCATTTAAACGCTAGCGCACTTTCAAGAATCTCCCCCCATAAGTCATAATGTAAAAGAAAGCTTTGTCGTAGCCCTGTAGAAAAACTATCAGTCCTATCAAAATCAATACCAGTTTTACGGTGATGGTTTATAACGTATATACCCAATTCGAGCTCAATCGAATGTACCGTTTAAATGCTGGCGCACTTTCAAGACTTTCGTCCCCATAGGCCATAATGTGAAAGAAATCTTTGTCGTAGCTCTGTAGAAAAACTATAAGTCCCATTCACACCAAAATCAATACCGGTCTTGCAACGGTGGTTTATAACATATAAACCCAATTTGAGCTCAATCGGATGCCCCGTTTAGGAGCTATCGTCTTTACTCACATACACACACACATGCATACATCTCGTAAAAATAGCATAATTGAATTCAGAAGACCTCAAAACACGTAAATACACCAAAATCTCGAAGTCAAATTTTTTCAGGATTACAATAGTTTCCTTACATAAACATGTTCGGAAAGTAAAAGTGTTCATTTTACCTATCCAAGGTTTACAATAAAGCAGATTGTTACCCTTTAACAATGTCTTGGGGAGGCTAAAACCCCCTAGCCCCTCCCCTGGATCCGTCATTGGCTAGTCAGGTGGACAGTTCCAAATTTGATTTCCTGCGTTGCTACCTCCGCGTTTAACATCTGCATTTCTTTTGTTGTCGACATTAATTCTGAGACTATTCTATGGTTCTACTTATTTTCTTATTTGCATGCATCATGTTGTTGTTTTTTTTACTTCCTTGTTACTTTCCGAACATGTACCATGTAAGGAAAGTATTGTAATCATGAAAAAATTTGACTTCGAGATTTTGGTGTACTTACACGTTTTGAGGTCTTCTGAATTCATTTATGCTATTTTTACGAGATGTATGTATGTGTGTGTGTGAGTCAACACGATAGCTCCTAAGCAGGCATTCGATTGAGCTCAAATTGGGTATATATGTTATAAACCACCGTCGTGAGACCAGTATTGATTTTGGTGTGTATAGCACTCATAGTTTTTCTACAGGGCTACGACAAAGATTTCTTTTACATGATGGCCTATGGGGGGAATTCTTGAAAGTGCGCTAGCGTTTAAACGGTACATTCGATTGAGCTCAAACTGGGTATATACAGTGGAGCGCCGAAAATCCGGACGCCTAAAAACCGGACATTTTTTGGATTTCAGTTTTTTCCCTTCCCTCAAGATAAATAAATAAATAAACTACAGGATGCTCAAGCATTAGACTAGTTTGTTATCATAACAATAGCATCAATATATATATATACACACACACACACATATATATATATATATATATATATATATATATATATACACAAAACCTCAGGGTAAAATCTGACTCGTGACCTAACTTTCCTTCTTTGCATTCCAAAGATTTAACTGTTATTTCTAAACAGAAATGCAAAAAGGGGGTTGGAGACACTTCCTGTTAGTGTAAAGCATTTAAGCTTTAATAATCGGTAGAGATATTATTTTTAATTTAATGTTATTCTTTCTAAGGAGGCAAAGAAATTAATTAAACTCTTTATAACATCATTCAAGTCTGCAGTAAAAACATACATTAGCATAAATACCATTGGAAGCCTTGTTTAAAAAAGTGCATAAATAAAAATATCAGTAAGCACGTGCAACGAAGACAAGAATGTAACAACTTGTTTGGAAAGCGAAAGCTCCAGTCACAGACAAACCGGCTCCAGTCACTCCGGTGAAGGGGGGAACTTCTGCGCTTCGACCCCACAGAGGATTAGCGTAGACACCCACAATCAGTGTTTTAGTGCATGGGATGGCGATAAAAATTGCTGTTATATCTTTTTATCCTTTGATACCGAAAGATTTTTTTAAATTTTAAGTTGTGACTACGTTCACGTTATTGGGCAAGTAATATATATGCGGCAATTGGTAGGGCGCCTTTTTTTTTAATTTATTTTTATTTATTTTTTTATAGTGAATTCAATAGAACAGGGGTTCCAAAACTTTTTTCCTCCGCGGCACCCTTGTCAGGCTAAAAACATTTCACGGCACCCTTTTCAGGCTAAAAACTTTCGCGGCAGATTTCCTTTAAAGCAATATGAATATAAAGGTTAGAATGAAGCAGTTTGGATGCATTTTACGCTATTTTTGGTTTGTTTGTTTATAGGGCTAACTATCAAGAAAATACTCTCTTGGGAAAGGGATATAGAATTTTGACAATTCCTCCCTTTCAGGGAGTTCCTATAAAAGAGAGGCTACAGGACAGTCTTGAACTTGACTGAAATATTTTTGGACTATATTCCGTATACGGTGCTGTTTACATTTTGATGTTTTGTTTACAAATTGATTTGGCGTTGGCTCTGGCGCCGTCATGGGTGATGCTCAGCTGGAGTGAAGTATCCTGCCGGTGATTGTTTAGACTGGTAACCAAAGAGAAACGCATGGTGTTTTGAAGTATGGGATTTTCCAATCAGTGCTAATTGAATGACGATAGTTGTTTGTTTGTGGCTGGTGATAGAGTGGATTAAGTTAATGTTTGATTTTCCTTGTGGTTTTGATTCTGTTTTACGGACTCTTTATCGTAGGTTAGCAAGCGTCTCCGGGAATTTCGTCGTCAGTATTTATGTGTGGAATATGGAGTTCTTTTTATGTTTTGAAAGGAAAAGGAGCGTTCTTTTGTGTGTGTTTAATAGAAATATGGTGTGAATATAGAGCTAAATAAAAGAAAGCATGCTGGTGTTATGTTATAAGCCGGTGGGTGTTGGGGACATTTCTGAGCGGTTATTTAAAAAAAAATAAAGGTAAGTGCTCTTTTTTAACGAATCTTTGCAATGTTTAAGGTTTTTAATGTGAATTTTAAATTAATATTCGATGTGTTTTATGTTTTCGTAAGTGATATTTACGTGCTATTCTAATCATACTGACTTTATAAGAGGTGTACAACTAGGTTGTTTAATCCACTTATGTTTTTTTGAGTTGAAAACGGGCCAGTGTTTGCCCAGTTTACATTAGCTGTACAACTAGGTTGCTGAATCCACTGAGGTTTTTTTAGTTAAAAACGGTCCACTGGTTGCATAGTTTACATAGCTGTACAGCTAGGTTGCTGAATCCACTGAGGTTTTTTAGTTAAAAACGGGCCACTGGTTGCCTAGTTCAGATAGCTGTACAACTAGGTTGCTGAATCCACTGAGGTTTTTTTAGTTAAAAACGGGCCACTGGTTGCCTAGTTCAGCGCATTCAATTGAGCTTCAATTTGGTATATATGTTTGAAGTATTCATGGATTAAAATTTATTCAAATGCTTGGTAATGATCTTAATCGTAAGTGTTCGGAAAGTCGAGTGAAGTCACTCCAGATTTTTTTTTTCAAAGACTCGGAAAGAATAGCAAGTTTAAATAAAATGCCGTGCATGAGTGCCACATCTGTCAGAGATTCTTTTGATGAGTGTAGACCTTGGAAAATGAATGATTCTATTTGTCCAGTTTTGGCCTCAACTTTTTCGACTTGAACTAATTAAAAAAACTACAGTTTCAAAAAACTTAATAGTTTTGCCAGAGAGAGACTGCAGAAACAATTCGGAGAGAACTGGCAATCCCTTTTACTGTCCAAACTCGATTGATTTTGGGTTTCGAGGATAGCTGAAGATTCTTGAATTTCTACTTGGTTCTTAGGAGATCAGCAGTACAAGGATAAAAGATTGTCCATGAATATTTGAAAATATCTGACTCCATGAACATTGCTGATTGCTTCCCTAGTTTCAAGTTTCAATGATTTAAGCAATGCCAATCTACTGTGGAAATTTCTAAAATAAACGCTGCACAACACCCGGGCATAATACTTACTCCATTTCTGGCAAAATATTCTCAAGAGTTACTTATCATGAAATCAGTGTTTCTCTAAGTATTTTTAGCTTTCTGTTATAGTCTCAGTGTCTTGACTTAGAAGTTCAACTATATGTAAGAAGGTGAGAATTGGTTCACAATCGCATGATTGTCCATCTCAAATTTTAAATATGGAAGTAGCTTTGTTACTGAGAGAGGTCGATGCATCAATTAGTATTGAAATTTTACTACCGATTTCAATAATGCGCATTCAGGATTTTAATTAGTTGGAAGGGGCAAGGGATTGAATTCCTAGTCGAGTGTACTCTGCTATCAGTTCACTGGGATGATTTCAACTACTACGGTATCCATAGAACTGAAACAGGTACATTGTTAGTGCAAGCTGACTATACATAATTTTTTTTTCTTTTACAGAAAATAAGTTAAAATTCACTACATAATAATAACGCTAAACTTATTTGTATTCCGGAACACCGCTCCGGCTCACAGAAAAGTACTGGAACGTCGTTCCGGTGCGTTCCGGTCCCACTACACCCCTGTTTAACGCACAAACCCATTTTAGCAGACAGACCTAGCAGGACTGGTTTCGCCTTGAACCAATCTGAGTTCTCAGACCCACAGATTTTAGGTTTTCTACTGTGCATTGTTTAGATTTCTTCATGCACATTTCAGACTCTTTCACTTCATTTCACTGTTCAGTGAAATAATAAAAACAGGTCCAATACTATTACATGGGAAAATCTTTGAATGATCATTATTTTAACAGAATGTACTTCCATTATGCAGTGGTTGGGGGTTTACAGCAGAGGTTCCCAACCGGTGGGGCTAGCCTGGGAGGGGGGGGGGGGGTCACGCAGAGTGTTTGAAGGAGGACACGAGAAAAGGAGGCGAAGAGCAAGTGATACTACATGTTTGAGATATTTAACTTTAAAAAAAAAAATCATTCTTTTTTTTTTAATTCCAAAACATATCAGTTTTCACTTAAAATGCCGATTCAAATTTATCATACGGGTGGGTCATTCCATGTCAAATCAACAAGGTCCACAACCTGACCCCCTCAGAATTCAATGAAATTTGGTATATTTGTTGCATCTATAGAGAAATGAATAAATGTAAAATTTCTAGTCCTTATCATGTTCAGTTTTTGAGATATTTAACTTTAAAATGTGTGAAATTCGTGAAATTCTAAGATTTCTTCAGTTACAAAATCAGCTCTAGTTTCTGTTCTAATTGCATTAGATACTTGATTCAAGTGTCTATCGAAAGTACAGAAGTTGCCCTTTCATATGATATGCTACATGAATACATTTTTCAAAAATTAAATTTAAAGTTTATCATACATAATTTTAAAATTTCAAAAACTACATCTTCAATTTAAAAAAAAAATGTGTGTTATTCTTACACTTATTGTTGATAATATCTGAAAATTTCATGCTGGGATCACCATGGGTTTTGGAGTAATAAATTTAAGAAAATTCCTAACTTTTCAATTTAATTAAGAAAATACATTTTTAACTAAAATTTTGCTTTTATTTTAAAGCAATGCTTTGAGAGTGGATGAAGAATTTTAATAATGTTTTACACCACTTTTATTAGGGATCCTTTAAAAGATAGAAGGTTGTCATGTACTTGCCCCCCCCCCAAAAAAAAAAAAAAAATACACATTTATATTTATTGAAACAATTTGCAGAAAAAAATATTTTGGGACTGAAGAAAGAATTTTGGAAAAGCTTTATAATACTTAACTGGGGTTGCTTTAAAAGGAAACGAGGGCTGTCAAATACTGGCAGTCCCTAGTTAGTTTCTTTCTTGGGTAACTTTAACTAATTAAAATTGGATTTTCAAAATTTGCTGAACTAAAACCAAAAAACTGTATTTTAGCTGGTGCAAGTGGGACACATACAGTTTGCGTTTGTCACATTCACCAGAATGTTAAATTAATGTTAAATGGGTGTAATTTAAAGGAATTAACTAAAAAAGAAAATATTCAAATTGATTCCTACCAGACTTGCATAAATTTGTTGTTGTGCAATCCAGCACACCCAATTTGTTACTTAGGAGAATGTGAAAATTGTTATAAACTAGAAGAATTTAAATATATCTAGAAAAACTGTTTGATGAAAACAGTGTAGAAACAATTACCTACAAGCAATGGTTGAATGTAGATCGTTCAGTTCTTCAAACAATAGAGTTTATAGAATCACAGAAGAGTTTATAGAATCCTTAATTGATAAACTTTCTGGGCTTATCCCACATTCATTTATAGCCAAACAACAGTCCTCATTTTACAATGACACAAAAAAAAAATCTCCAAGGTAACAAATACGTTGTAGTGTCCGATTTTTCAGAAAACTATTCATTTGTGCTTCAAGACAAAGCTCAAGGATTCCATTGGAATAACTCCCAAGCAACAGTCCATCCATTTGTTATATATTATAACAAAGGCAACACCATCGAAAACATAAGGTTCGTAATTATTTCTGTCTTTCCCATGATACCACCATAGAGAAGGGATATAGGTGGAGAAAGTATTTGTAACCCTAAACTGAAGCGAGCACACGAGTCACGTGACCTAGGGACGAGCGGGAGTGGAATTTCGCCTTTCCTTTGCAGTTCTCTATAGCTTTGAGGGAGGTCGATGGTTCTCATCGAAAAAAATGGTGAATTATTGCTCTGCATATGGATGCAACGAAAAATTCATGAAAGGAGGACAACTGACATTTCACAGGTAAGCTATGTTTTGCAATTTTAGTCAATTAAAATGTATGGATGCACTTTAAAACACTAGATTGAGAATTTGGCGATTATATTAACTCGCCAAGTATGGCTCGCGCTAGACTTCAAAAATCCGGAAAGTGAGTGAGCCGACATCGTTATCATGTCTGGCTGAAATTTTGCGAGTCAAATTTGACTTGCAGTTTCAAAAAGTGAGTCAATTTTTTCAAAAAATATCGATTTACGCGTAAAATGCGAGTACAAGCGAGCCCTGTCGCCAAGTATTGTAGGTCTGAAATTTACGTAATTTAACTTTTAATTTCAAATTAAATTAAAAATCATATCAAACTAAAATTTGCTCTTTATTTTCTCAGTTGCCATAACAGGTTATTGTTTTAGAATGTCTATTGGTGCTGTAGTGTCTCACTCATGTTTCTTTCTTAAACATTCTATTTTTTCAAAATTTCCTTATTGTTAAGGTAATTTTTTCAGACCATTAGTAACAAATTGGACTTTTTAAGCTGATCCATTGAAGTTATATTTCTGTTTTCGGGCAAATCACAAATTTGTATCGTATCACAAATGGGGGGAGGGGGAAATACCATTTCATTATATTAACAGAAACATAAATTTCAATTAACGAATTCACTATATATGTGTATATAAATGTAAAGATATTACTATAAAATCAACTGTTTAAAACATTATAACTCTAGTAACAATAAGGTTTAAAATACTAAATCGCCTTCCGCCTCCCGAAATGGAAACCTATATGCACTACTGAATACAAACTTTGAATTTTAAACTGCTGAATATTCTTCTTAAAATTCTGAAAATGGGTTATCGCTGTATGCATTCTTTTATTCTGCATAAATAAGTTTCTAGTCTTTTCTTCGTAACTAGCATTTAAAAAAAAAAAAAATAGTTTTATTGAAAGCTTGGACCTTTATTTTAAATAAAAATTTCTATTTTGATAAATTATAACAATTGTGAAAAAAGTAGTGTCTTGTTATACGAAATGCAAAGCGATTCTGTATCCTACAAATTTTTTTCATCAAGCATTACTTTTTTTTTTAAGCTTTCCTAAAGATCTACAGAGAAGAGCTCTTTGGGAAACACAGTTGAAAAGAGAAGGAATTAAAGCTTCTGATTATTCGAAGCTGTGTTCAAAGCATTTTATGGAAGAATGCTTTGAGAAAGCAAAATTTGGAGGAACGTGGTTAAAGAAGGATGCAGTGCCAACCATCTTCAATTTTCCTCATCATCTTCAACAAAAAAATTCTCGCAAGAGGAAGGCTTCGAAATATAGAACTGATTTGCCTGGAAATTGCCTGGAATTAGAAATATGTTGTCTCCCATAGCAAGAGCAAATACTGTTTTATCTCGTCTCTCAACCATCTCACAAATCAGACTTTTATCACACATAAAACTCATTTGATATTGTACATTACTAGATTTTAATGCATTGTATTGTAACAAAATCAAAATAATATGAAAAATACAACAAAATAAAATCTTTCAAAAGCCGAAACTTCAAAGTAATTCTGCAAAGCAAAATTGGAGACTAAATAATTCCAGAATAACTAGAGAGGGAGAAAAAACTATTTCTCCCGTTCCCATTCTAGAAAAAAAAAATGCTTGAGTTTGCGAGCCAAAGGGCGATAAGTAGCCAATCCACTTATTTTTCTTCTCCTATGATGCTCTTATCTTAGCTTCAACTTTCCCGGAAAAATACAATAGGATGCTCCCTCCACCTATCCCTTCTCTATGGATACCACTGCTGTTTATTTATTCTAGAAACAGCTTGTCAAATTCTTAAAAGACAAATTTGATGACCATCCGCAAAAATTGTTCTACTTTCCCGATGGTGCAGCAGCACATTATAAAAACCGTAAAAATTTCTTAAATTTATGCTGGCATGAAAAGGACTTTGGTATCCTGGCTGAATGGTACTGTTTTGCTCCTGCCCATGGGAAAGGAGTCTCGGATGGTGTAGGTGGTACTGTCAAAAGATTGGCAGCCCGAGCAAGCTTGCATCGTGTGTATAGTGATCAAATAATGACACCTCGTCAACTCTACGATTGGGCATCTAATCATATTACTGGGATTTAATTTACTTATGTAACATCCCAGCAGTATGCAGAAGATGACAAATTTTTGCAAAAATGTTTTGCCGCTTCCTGCACAGTACCAGGAAAATAAAAATTCCATGCTTTCATACCCCAATCAGATAACACTCTTTTATGCAAAATTTATTCACATGCTAAAAGTGGCAAAACAGCAAAAGTGACTAAAGCAGAAGGAGAACTTGAAATTAACAATATAAATGGTTATGTGACTTGTAATTATGACGAAGAATGGTGGTTAGCTTGTGTTCTGGGTGTTAATCAAGCTACAGATGAAATTAAAGTAAATTTTCTCCACCCACATGGTCCATCACATTTTACTACCCAGCATCTCCTGATATACTAAAAGTGCCCTTAAATTCAATGCTCACCAAAGTTGACCCTAGAATTGCTACTGGAAGAACGTATAAATTGTGTGAGGAAGAAATGCAATCTGCCTCCCATAAATTGAGACAAAAGAAATAATCATGAGTAACTAGCTTTTTTTAAAAATCATCTTTTGTATAATCAGCAAAGCTGTCAAGTTTTCTTTTGCACTTTTTAAATTTGTTACTGTAATTTCTTTAAAGCACTTACAAATTAAAAATTATACAAGCAATAATTTTTAGTTAGAATGGAGAACATGTGTATAAATTTAGAAAAATAGCAATTATTAAATAGATTTTATTTTATTTTTCATCTTGAAAAGAGGAGAGAAAGAAAAAAAAATGTAAATAGTTGCAATGCTAAATTAAGTTTAAGAAAATGTGTAAGATGAAAAAAAAATTTAATTAATTAAAATGTTTTTCCAATAAAAGTTTTGGCTGTTCTTAAAATTTTTAAAGTATATATTTTAGTTCAAAATTCTGAAAATATTTCTATTAAGGGGCAAAGCCCCTACCACCCCCCCCCCAATTTTCGAAGCGTGTCATATAACAGTGTTGTAAAGTATTATCAAGTATCTTTTTCAATCTTAAAGCACTGCTTTAAAATAAAAGCAAAATTTTTGTTAAAAACTTATTTTCTTAATTAAATTGAAATGTTAGCAACATTCTTAAATTTATTACTCGGAAACCCATGGTGATCCCAGCATGAAATTTTCAGATATTATCAAAAATGAGTGTAAGAATAACATACATTAAACAAAAAATTTGAAGCTGTAGTTTTTGAAATTATTAAAATTAAATATGATGAACTTAAAATTTCATTTGTGAAAAATGTATTCATGTAGCATATTATATGAAAGGGCAACTTCTGTACTTTCCATAGACACTTGACTCAAGTATCTAAAGTAATTAGAACAGAAACTAGAGCTGATTTTGTAACTGAAGAATTCTCAAAATTTCAAAAGGATAAGGACTAAAAATTTTACATTTATTCATTTCTCTATAGATGCAACAAATGTGCCGAATTTCATTGAATTCTGAGGGGGTCGGGTTGAAAATCCCAATTTTTTGGTTGATTAGACATGGAATGACCCAGAGGTAATCTAATTCTAAAAACCCATCGCTCAGCACATAGCATTCGAATAGCATTGGTAGTGTTGACTCTAGAAAAAAAGGGCTGCCGGGGGGGGGGGGGGGGAATTTTCAAAAAGGGCACCCTGTTCTCAAAAAGGGCACTTTGGGGTTCCATGAGAATGTACAGGTAGATAACATATAGAAACTGGTTTGAAACGATCTGATCCCCGAAACTTTAACATGTAGAGTTGTAATAAGTGTTCTGACTTACAATGCATAGTAAGATTTTTTCCAATTTGTCTTAGTCGCCCCCCCCCCCTTCTTTTGGAGAAAATATCCAGTAGAAGTAAGTGTAAGCGAAATAGGAAAAATAATTTGTTGATAATATTTTGGTCTAAACATGACATAAATATGTGAATTAAATCTACATAACTAGAAGTTTTGATTTAAAAAAACTTCTAGCATAAAGAAGTTTTAATATAAGTAATGTTGAATTTTCTGCTTAATTTTTTTTCTCAAAATTACGTGACATACATGTTTATTATTTATAAGAATAGTACATTTATTGAAGAAGATTTCAGAAATTTTTAGCCAGACATGATTTGTTAGGCAGTAGGGGAAGGCAGAGGGACTGTTAATTTTTGTTCCTCCATTTTATCACACTATCACTACTGGACCACAGTTACTGGATCTCATTCATATATGATATTTCACCTATATTGGTACAAACTTTTAAACAGAAAAGGACTGTCAGTGTAAGTGGATTAAGGTAGATGCGTTTAGCATGTAATAAAAATAATAAAATTTCTGCAATACAGGATGTATAAAATTTAATTATATAAATCAGAATTTTATTTAAATTCTTTTGTTTGCAATAATTATTGAATGAGTACCAAGTAAAGATTTTCAAAGTTACCCTTATTACTATTAGACATTATTAAAATTGCATCAAACAATTTAACTCATCCATCAATTGATAACTACAGAAATTGAGGAAATTTAATTCAGAACACAGAAGATTGCTAGAAAAAATGACATAGTCATGCAAATTTTGTAATACATCCTATGGTTGGAATGTACAACACCATATCAAATCAAATCACTGAAATATATTCGTTATTCCTCTTTCACTTCTAATTTAATGCTTGCTCATTCATGAAAAGGGAATATAAGTTTTTTAAAAAGTACTATTTCTTTAAAATAAATAAAAATAATTACTACATGTAAGTTTTTTAGCAGGTATAAAATTAATATATTTTTTTTAACTCACAGAATTGTCCAAAGGTATGTATGAAATAAAGTTTAAAATATTTTCAACAATTTATTTTTCATAAAGCTTTATTTTTAATTTCTTGTAACATACTTAAAAAGGTCTCTTTAAAAACACTAAATTTTCTTTCTTAAACCTTGCTTTAATCTTTTTAAAATAAAAATAGTACTAATCAATATTTATTTTAACTATCAAATGTTTTTAATCAGCTTAATATAATTAAAATAATCAACATCCTGGTGCCGAAAGTACTTAAACAAATTATCTATTAATAAACCTTCCAGAATTCTTTTTTTTTTTTTCAACTGAAAATAAGCTTAAATTGATGACAGTTTGTTTTATGAATAACCTAGCTGTTAACTTATGACACAATTTGTTTTCTGAAGACATCCTTTTCCAGAACTAGCTTTCTTTTGCTTTTATTATTTTTTTTTCCTTTCTTCATTCATTAAAATGTTGAGAATTTTAAAATCGGAAGGTGTATAATATGAATATTTAGAATACTAAATCTTGTCAATAGTCTGATTTACTAAATTCTGCATTTACTCCACTTTTATGTAATTAAAACTGTGGCGTAATAAGTGGGGGGGGGGGGAGGTCCGCCCCGGCGGCAAAAAAACAAACATGGTGGCCCGCAGGACACTTAGAAATAATAAAGTGGAAAACTAAAGGACCGAAATGGGGGCAGAATGCTGAAACTTAGAAAGAATGGGGCGGCAAACTGAAAGACCGCACCGGGCGCCAATAACCCTAGCACTACATTGCTAAAGCAAAAGATCATTATTATGCTCTGATTTTGGCAAAAGCATAATGTGTTTCAATTGCTGTATTCCCAAAACGTCGCAAATCCCTCGATTTTCAGATGGATTTGAGTAGATAAAGCCACTGAACATGGTACACGGCTGAAGTGTTGAATCTAATCTAATTCTAAACACCCATCACTCAGCATATAGCATTCAAATAGCATTGGTGAAACAAGTAATTGCGATTAATCGTGAATACTACTTGAATAGTGAAACGATTAATCATGAATACTACTCAAATAGTGAAATGAGTACTAGCGATATCGTGAGTACTTATTTCTCTATTCGTGTAGTATTCAAGATTAATTACAATTAATCGTTTCACTGATGTTTTTCGACTACATGTGCTGGGCGTTCAAATGAATTTTTTGAAATAGATTGATTCGAATGGATTTAATAATTGATTAATTTCATTCATTCATGTCCATTACTAGCCTGCACTCATGAGGTGATGTACAAAATTGTAGAATTACACTCTAAAAATTGTCAGATGTATGAAGAGAAATATATTTTGATTTGAACAACTTTTCAGTGGCTCTTGAAGGGAAAAAAAAAAAAAAAAAATCGGATAATCACGTTTCTGGGATCTTACAAAAATCACGGGGGGAAATTTTATTTTTTTAATACTAGTAATAAACATTCACATTCAAATTTTTATTTAAAGATATTTCAGAGATGTTTCACAATGAAAAGCTGAAATTTTGTTCGTCTCCTCATTATTAGTATATGGAGAACATTTTACTAAAGGGGAATTTTTCGTAGGGGCAATGTACACAAATTTTAAAATTATAATTTTTCAAAAATTGAGATGAATTCTACCCATATATTTCCTCCTACCCTATTTTAAGCATATTTTCAATTTACATTCCCCACTTATCTCTAATTGATAAAGAGTCAATTTACATTGCTTGTTACTACCTTTTTGGGATACCCTATATATAAATGCACATATACACACACAAATGACTTAGTTATTAAAAAAATACTCAAATATACTACGTTTATCTTAAAAATTTCTTGATCAAATGATCTAAAAGTGCAAAGTTGTACTAAAAGCCTAATGACATGAAAATTCAGATCTTGGTCTGGTAATGACAGTAATTATTATAATCTTAAATAATCATTATTAAAATTCATTTTAATATCTGTACTCAAAGTTACAAATGTAAATTTTGAAATAAAATTCACTTTACAAAATTATGGGTTTTTTTTAAATGGGCTCAACCGCCCCGAAAAAATGAAATCAGGTTTTTTTGAGCAGGGGAACAAATCTTTCAGCAAACCTGTACTTCTGTACTACTAAAAATATCAATAGTTTGTACCGTATTTTCCGGCATATAATCCGCATGTGTATTTTATGGTAAAGAAAAAAAAATTCTTTTCACATAATCCGAAGCGCTGTATAATCCACTATCAAAAATGGAGCATCTGATATCGTTTCACTCATTCAAATGAATGTACGGGCCCCCATGCTAAGTCCCGCGGATTCCACTGTGAATGCTCTTGATATATTCCAGGAAGTAATTTCAGTTATGTCTCTCCCTATTTTTCAAAAACATTTATATTTTAGTTATGTTTTCGCATTAAACTAAACAGCGAAAAGGAAGACTGTAACTGTCCTGCTTTCCAGTAGAAATAGAAATATTTTTAACTTAAATAGCTTATTTTCTAAACCTCACCAAATAATAAATGGAAAAGTGCAGGTGCCCGCAAAATAATAAACGGAGAAGTGCAGCTGTTGGGTCCACCGAAGAGTGGGGCCCAGTGCCATCATGCCATTCGCCTTTGCCTTGCATAACCCTTGTGTACATTAAGTCTGTGTACATGAGTCCCGTGTTTTTAATGAGAGCTCCTTCCATTAACCGAACAACTGATCGCTCTCTCATGATCATTTAAAGCCATAAATTAAAAGTTCAATCATCAATTCATTGGAGCTAATCTAATTCTAAAAACCTAACGCTCAGCACAAAGCATTCGAATAGCATTGGTGAAACGAGTATTCGCAGTTAATATTGAATGCTACTCGAATAGTGAAACGAGTACTCGTGATTAATCGTGAATACTACTCGAATAGTGAAATGAGTAATTGCGATTAATCATGAATACTACTCGAATAGTGAAACGAGTACTCGTGATTAATCGTGAATACAACTCGAATAGTGAAATGAGTAATTGTGATTAATAGGGAATACTACTTGAATAGTGAAATGAGTATGAGATAGTGATTAATCGTGAATACAACTCGAAATACAAAATCGCGATTAATTGCGAATACTACTCGAATAGTGAAACGAGTTCTCTCGATTAATCACGAATATGACTCGAATTGCAAAATCGTGATTAATCGTGAATACTATTCGAATAGTAAAATCATGAATATTCACTGTTCAATTAATCGATTATTGGCAATAATCGAAATCAATTAATTGATTATGGAAATCATTCGAATGGCACATCACTAGTGCAGGGGGCACATTTTACTAATTGGGATTCTTTTGTACACATTTAAAAAGTGTAACTTTTTGAAAATTAGTGAGTGGAAAGTTTTCTTAATGTATCTTTTTTTTCCTACCTTGTTTTGAACATTTTTTTCAATTTACATCACCCACTTATCTCTAGTAGATAAAGAATTAAAGAGTATAACCACCTTTTGGGACACCCTGTATACTAAAAATTAAAATTCGTAAAGATTTCATTATCAAACTCTAAAATTAAACATTTTTGAAGACCATAACAAAGACTAGGTAATTTTCAGTCAATTAAAAATTAACTTTTCTGTTGTTCATGAAAATCAAAATTTTAAAAGTACAGTAGAACCTCGATTATCCAAAGTAATTGGGACCGAACCTACTTCGGATAATCGAGAATCATAAATAATCATCTAGTTTAATATGTAGTATCGTCATCGAACTGTTATTATGACTATTTCAACTGTTAAATAAATTAAAATTATAAATAAAAATAAATTTATTTCTGAAACAAAAACTTACAATGGTTTAAATGGAAGCTTCATCTGGCGTAAATTGGCCATCCTTTGCGTGCAACTCTATCCCGAAGTTTTCTTAAAAGCATGATTCAGAGGAATCACACTGCTCCTGTTGTTCCAACCAAAGAAGGCCTTTTAAAAAACACTCAAAAGCATCATTGTTACTTATCTTATTTACTCCAGGATCATTCTCATCTTCATCATCATCTTCTTTTGGAGATTTTCGGATTTCTGCTATTAAATCCTCATCATTGAGCAATTGGAAGCCTGCATTTTCCACGTCACAATTCAACCGTGATTTCTCTATCCCCACAATTTTCAAAACCTTTCATTGGGCTAAAAAGGTTTGAAAACTCAGTAACACTATCTTTCACAATGTCTGTAGCATTTTCATCTGCGCCAGTTGAAAAATTCGGCAAAAGTTTTCGCCAACTTCGTTTTAGTGTCGATTGCGGCATAGATTCCCACACGTCACTGATCATAAATGCAGTCTTTGATATTGACAGTTTTCCAAAACTCAATTATTGAAACTGTGCCAGATTCAGAATCTCCTTTAAAAAGTAATTTTCTGGTGGGAAAAAAAAAAGTGAAGAAGAAACCGACTTTTCGGTTAATCGAGGTTCTAATGTAATTCGATTCTCGTGATTTTGTGATAATTTGAGAATTTGTGTGTAGTTTGCAAATTTTGCGTGAAAATTTGTTAGTTTAAATCACAACTTTGTTAGTTTAATCTTTCGGGACTGACAGAACAACAAAACTCATAAAAGTATGTATAGTCATTTACTATCAAATTATGCACTTCCCTCAGAAGTTCAGACTGACTAAATTTTACATTCAATGTAATATTATTGATGTTTTCTTACTCTATTTAAAGTACTAAAGTAAGAAAGTTGGTTTCCATTCAGCAGTGTCTGATATGTATATTTGTTTTTACATGATAAATACATGTAATTATGATTGGGAAGTTTTCAATTTTTTGAACAAAAATTTTAATGTTGGTAAGTTGTATTTTTAATAATGTATGTAATAACTAACTATAATAATTTTTTAATCACTTGCAAGAAGTATAATTGTAGCTGCATAGCATTAGCATATGTAGTAATCACTATTGTTAGTTATAACTATTAATCACTGAAATTTAAATTATTTTGATGTGATCGCATTTAAAATTGATCAATTTAGTTAAAACATTTAAAACTATATCAATATTTAAAGTTTCCTGAAAATAATTAAAGCACAAATTTTTTAAAACCTGTTAAAACTCTTGTTTTTGATTGTGGTCTGAGCTTTTTCCAGAACACCCCCCCCCCTTTCTCTTTTTTTCCAAGCCTTGACAAAAGTTACCTGTTACAACAAAAATTTAGCCAAAAATTTTCATAAGAAACTTTGCAGCAAATTTTGCTTCAAGGTTTGAAAACTTATTTCGATCACTCATAAAATACACATAACAATATAATCATGAAATTACTGTTCAATTATTTTTCAGATGAGCAATTTTTGTTAGTTTTCAAAATATATAAAAAAAATTGCATTTAATATGAAAATAACGTTATAAAAATGAGTATATAGTTATTTGCTAAACAATAGCTCTTTTATCTTTAGTTCTTTATATAGTTATAATTTTTGAACACGCGCAGTTCTAGTTTAAAATGTCACATATGATAATTTCATAACAATATATAAAAATTGAAAAAAAAAAAAAAATGGTCTCTTACCTTTGACAGTTAAAATCAGTGATTCTTTGGCTTTGCTTTTATTTTGTTTAAAAAAAATATTCGTAATAACTAAAATAATAAAGAAAATTTTAAGACTATATGGGAATATAAAGAAAAACGGACTCTGTAATGTGAAAATCTGTGCTTCAAACTTAAGCTGATTATAGCGAGAAAGCTCTCATCGAAGTGCTTCCAATCTTCTGCTCTCAAATAGTTCTTTTCATAAAACAAGTACAACTATAGATGGAATGAAAGCGAGTGACAAAGCAAAAAAACATGAGAAAAAAAAAAACTCGTGGACTTTCAGTTCTCCTGGAATAGCCACTGGGGAGCATTTATGACTCAAGTACTGCATGATAGTACATAATGTAATAGGTAGTAGGGTGGGCCAAAAAAAATTAAGTTTTTCCCCCGATCAAAATCTAATAGCATGGAAAAGTTGCCTTTGGTAAACAAAAGACGAAAGAAATTTTTTGTTTTTTTGAAATCTTACAATATTTGACCCTTGCGCATTGAGGACAAAGTTTCGGAAATTTTGCCATTTTCGTCCATTTTTCCATACTTTAAAAACAATGCTTCTTTCTAATAATTAAATTTTATTGTTAATATATCATATACAAGAACTAAGAAATAATTTATTATAATTATGATATTATAAGTTATAGAAAGGGAAAGAGAACGGGTTTTGGGTTATTTCCCCAAAAATTAGACTGATACAACGGTAAGGGCCAACGTACCTGAATGAGGGACATAGTGAGTATAGTCCTCTCACATTCATTATGAAAATTGGGAATTGTGCACATCGAGTTTCACCCTTGCACTTCCTACCCAGCCAACTGATAGCGAGATTTTTTTTTCATTAAAATATTTACTTGTGTTTTTTTATTGCTACTAACTGAAATTCTGTCTTATGGGTAAATTTAGGAATAATATTTCTGGACCGAAATGTAGAATGTTTAAAGCCATCCCTGTATTCCGGCTCACAAACCTTGTTTGCTGATTCTGTAACAAGTTTATCTCGCCTCTCTACGGTTTATGTGTGACAAGGAAAATGGTACACATTTCAGTATGGCACAGTACGCTATTTAATGAGTCCATTGATGAGTTATGCGCTGACATTATCCTAAAGAGGCAACGGTGACAAAAAATTAATAACTGGAAGCAGGAAGTATGTATCATTTTCGTGAAAGGAAGAAATTTATGCCTTTAGAATGCACCTTTAACCGATGTCCTTTTCATGCTTCCTTTCATCAAATACCATTGCTATGAGAACATTTTCAGGATGGGCAAAAAATACATTGCACTGCATTACTCGATCTATCAGTTTTAGCTGATTGTCTGGTAAGTATTAATTGTATCATGTAGAACGGCAGTTTCTACTTGTGACGCAGCCAGCTCAACCAACCAACCGTAAAACTTCGCGGCACTTATATATACAGCTAACTTTTCTATTTTCAAAAGTGTGTCATCTGGATCTCGGAATCCGCTCTAACGAATTTTTTACAATTAAAATATGATTTTAATCGGTGCCAAATTCGATGAGTGACGTCGCCGGTTAAGCTAGGAAAACTCGTTTTTTTTTAATTTAATCCAGTTAAAAGAGGGGACTATTTAACCCGCGTAAGGAAATACGGAAAATGATCTTGTTTCAACGGCGGTAAACAAGGCAGGGAGTAGGAATACAGTGCTGTAAATCCGTGACAAGATTTGTACAAGTTACTTTATATCCTAAACCAGTTTGCTCGTAGACAGCTGGTGCGAAGCGCTTCCGCGTTCTGTCCAGAAAACTTAGGTTCTGTACCCGGTGTAGCACTTTTGCGAATGAGCTTTATGTTACTGTCGTTTTTGTTTTATTTCATTTTAAAAAATAATAACAGATTATTATATATTTTCCTTATTTTTTCTGTAATTTATTTTGCTATAATTAATAATTAAAAATAGCTAAGACTTTGAATTAAAAAAATAATTAATTTAAGTATTTTTTGGTAAAACTCCTTCCTAACTTTTTCTTTAAGTATTTCGTTTCCCTAGTATTTTGATAGCTATTTCTAATTAAATTAAGTCTTTATTTTTCTAATATTATTAATTCTATTTGGAAAATTCAATATGTAATTAATATTTTACATAATTATTTAATAATTATTTAGTATTCAAAGGAAAATAAATAGTAGTTTTACATACTAAATAGTTTTAATAATAATTCTTTTACTCTTCATGTATATATAAAATTTATTGAAATTATTGAATTATAATTTTAAAAATAATATTTTTTCCAAATCTTAGGTTTTTCTCACTTTTATTTTGTATTCCTTTAAATACCAGATTTAAAATTTTGTTCAATACTTTTCAGATAGAAATTTGATTAATTAATCTAAATTTATACATGCACTATATTTTGTATTAGACATTTAAAGGCCGGAGATAGCATCTAAAACAAGATGTTGTGCCCACCCGAGCCGAGTTGATAAGATACTGAAGATGGTAAATAATTGAAGTATGAAGGTCCAGGGTTCTGGTCTACCGGATGGCTGATAATCTAAAAATTCTGAGTTTTGGACGGTTTTTCTCACGATGTAATGTAAATACGCTTCAGAAGCACTAAGAAAGTCAACCGCGCATGTCCCTTATTCTTAAACTGGTAGTTCATCTAAACGTTCTCTAAAAAAATGAAATTATCAACTGATAAAAAAACAAACAAACATAGTATGTAGTTTTCTAAAAAGCGACATAAAACCAATTATAAACAATAATTTTTTGAGTAATTTTCTATTTTATTAATGATTATAGTCATTAATTAATTTAATCAACAATTTTGAGATGTATCATTAACTTAGTTAAAAACTTACAGTGTATCATAATATAGTTCAAAATTTAACTTATAGCTTTAAACTGAAAGCAAACATTGTATTAATAGATTACATTGCATTAAAATAATAGAAAGAGTAACTAGATTATCATTAATTAAGAACGAGATTATTAAATTAATATTTTAACGAATCTTAACGGTTATCGTTATACTGAATGCAAATTAATGAATCACAATGCATTAAAACAATAGAACCAATAGTTATATATTGTTGTTGTTATTCTAGAATTACGGCCGATTAGTTACATGTAGGCTCTAAGCCGAGACGTGGGGTGACCTCCACGGAGGTCTCTCTAAGGGGTCCTAACCCGTATTTACGCTGTTTTGGAGGAAACCACGGAAAACTCCGAACGATTAGGTCGGCAGACGCAACCTGGTTTCGAACCAGGCACCTTCCGTCTCCCAGTTCAGAGCGCTATACGTTCGGCCACTGATGGGGCCCCATAGTTATATAATTATAGTAAAAAAGTTAACTTACGTTTAGCATTAAACTGAATGCAAATTTATGAAACATAATCAAAGATGGTGGCAGGGATACTAATCTGTACTCGACCCAAATTATAAATAGAAAATTACTCAAAAAATTATTGATTATAATCAGTATTATGTGTCTTATTATAAAATTCTAACAAAAATAAGTCAATTTTCTGTTACATGTTACAAAAGAACTTTCTGTGACTTTTTAATCAAATACTCTGATACTGCATGAAAACAGGTTTGTATGTTTATTTACATAACTTAGTGTCAAGTAAACTTCCGAAATTCGCCCTTGAAACTAATTTATTATCTTCTGACCATACCCTTAAAAAGTAATGATATCCCCATGCAAAAACCCTTAACTGGTTAAAAATTTGTGACGCAGCATTTTACTTTATAGCTCTATGAATTTTAAATATAGGTCTTAAAAATAATGATATCAAATTTTGAGTGACGCCCTGCCGGGAATTTTAAAGATTTGTTTTTAAATTCCATTACAGTTACTTTCGTTTTATTTTCTAAAGAAGATTTACGCATTTAAGCAATGCTTTTAATTATGAAATACACTGTCAAATATATCACACTTTCACTGAGTCTATATAATGTATTCAAATGAATTTATTTCAATAATTTAATTTATCTTTTGCGTCACGCTATCCAAAAGGGCAAGTAAAGTTTACGTAAATATTTAGTTAGTGTCATAGTAACCAAACTAAGTGCAATGTATATGAAAATTTTGCTTGCCCTTTTGGATAGCGTGACGCAAAAGATTAAATTAATGAAATAAATTCATTTGAATACATTATATAGACTAAGTGAAAGTGTGATATATTTGACAGTGTATTTCATAATTAAAAGCATTGCTTGAATGCGTAAATCTTCTTTAGAAAATAAAACGAAAGTAACTGTAATGGAATTTAAAAACAAATCTTTAAAATTCCCGGCAGGGCGTCACTCAAAATTTGATATCATTATTTTTAAGACCCATATTTAAAATTCATAGAGCTATAAAGTAAAATGCTGCGTCACAAATTTTTAACCAGTTAAGGGTTTTTGCATGGGGATAATTGTATTCCTCTGAAAACATGCTTTGGTCCATCTATGAAGGAACTTTCTTGATAAGGAACCAAACTGGACTAGAGCACTTCAAAAAAAATATATAACTATCTGTTTCAATTCATGTGAGGGCTCTTTCGAGGATAGGTATAATGAGAATCTTATTGGCAGCTGTTAACCACCTGGAATTAGATAGAGGCTGAGGTTTGATTTAAATTAATTATATTAATATAGTTGTTATTATAATAATAATTTGATTAATATTGTTTGATTTAAATTTTTTAATTTTATTTTGCCTATTAACCAAGGGCAACTTTTCCACACTATAAGATTTTGATTGGAAAAACTTTTTTTTTCGGCCCACCCTAATAGGTAGTCTGTGGTCTATGTATATGCATGACAAATGCACAATAGTCTCTGATCATTAGTCATCCAGGAACAAGAAAGCTGAGGAGACGAAACAATTTACGACCCTGATTTATTATACCTTCTAGATAAGCATATACAATAGTAGAGGTCTAAGGCAGGAACTGCAGCTGAGCAATTTATTTTCTAGTGAGATCTCACTGTTTTGAGCAATTAATGGGTAGAGTAAGCTTTTAGCTGCCCAAAATTCGCTTCTGATACTGTGTGTGTACACGCTGAATGTAAGTTTGAGGTCTAGAATACTTTTACAGGGTTGCTACTGGTCAGGGAGAACAGGGAATGTTGAGCCAGTGGAAATTTTCTCCACTTTTTTGAATTTTTCATTTTATATTGAATGCCACAAGTAGTGTTTACACAGCACCACCTCGTGTAGACTTTTTATTAAGGAATCTCCTTCTCCAATAGAACTATAACTGATTTTGGGTTGTGGAGGCACAGAGCCTGTTTGCGACACCCTAGTCATTGGCCTTGCTAAAAAAAAGCATCCTCAAGATGAATAAAATATGATTTTCCTTGCTCACCCTTCAGTCACTAGGAAACTGTTCTTTGTGAGATATATTGAAAACATCTATACACACACACATGACTTTGCATACTACTAATGAATGATTAAGATACTTTATATGTATATGTTACCGTGAAAGTCCGAAAATTGGAGAATGTTGACATTCACCGATGAATGTCAGCATTCACATAATTGCTTGGTGTATGTCCGAAATATTTGCCAAATATCCTTATTTCTGTCTTAACCGGCGAATGTTGATATTCACCATTGCCATGCACTAATGGTGAATGTTGAATTGCCCCCTCGCTGGATCCGCCTCTGACAACCCACCCGCTCCGTACAAAAAAATTCTCAATTAGTAAAATGTGCCCCCATACACTAATGAGCTAACGTACCAAATTTCAGCCCTTCATCATACAACTTCTCAGAAATATCTTTAAAGAAAGATGATCAAGGGCTCTACACGATTTTGAATGTGTAAACGCTTATTGCTAGAGTGGAAAAAAGACTTTCTTTCGTAATTTTTCTACGATCACTGAAATTGATCTTTCGACATGATTTTTTTTATCTTTGAGCGGCATTGAAAATTCGTTTAAGTCAGCATTATATATTATCTTCATATCTCTGACACTTTTAAGGATATAATTATCAAATTGTGTGTGTTACCTCATTAGTCAGGGTGTCTACCATCATGCAAAGGTCACGAAAGTCACGGAAAAGTCAAGAAATGGGAAAAAGGTCATGAAAGTCAAGAAAAGGTCAAGAAATGAAGCACTAGGTCACGATTTGCGACTCAACTACGTTTTTTCCATTTCATTCAAATTCTTAGTTTCTAATTTTTTCTGCTAAGTTCAGTCAGAGAAATTATTTTATGTATCTTTTCTTAACTTCCTTAATTTGTATTTTGATTTCACGAGTGATTTCCTGGGAGAAAGGAAGTTGATTTGTTTATCCTCTTATCAATGGTGTGTGTGTGGAGGGGGGCATCTGCTGAGTGTCCACTCTTCTCCCTCCCGACCTGAGGCGAGGATTAAAACCGTTTGCTGTAGCTTCTTTTTTTTTTTTGTTTAAGAAATATATATTAAGTGTGTTATGTAAATTTTATTATTTTATACTATTTAAACTATGCAAACAGACAAACTTAAGTTTTTCACGTGTTTATTTCATAAGAAAACTTTAAAATACTGTTCGTTTGCTATTTATAAAATTCATTTAAAATGTCATTTACATGTTATTTAGCAGAAATCATCAAAAATGATGTCTGCCAAATAGTTGTATAGTGAACTGACAATAGTTCAATATGTCAACTGCGTGTTGTTTTACACCTTGGGAATTTCAAAAGTTGGCAAGTATGTATCTTCAAACCTTGAGAAAAGTATATCAGTTATCCACCTTCCCTCCTCAAAAAAGGTTAAAATTGTTGGATTTAAGAGTAATTTTTTTTATCCCTTCATTCCCTGTTAAATTCAGTGTTTTGATTATTTTCCACATTTTCTTTTTTAAAAACAATAACTTGGATTCCAATTATAATTATCACTGATCCCCATGTTTCATAGCTAATAACTTCAATTTCCCCAAAGTTTTATGATATATTATAGACTTCCATAAGTTCTGTGTTACCATAGATGTAAAAAGATTTGCAATGTACAAGCTACATTGCAAATCTTTTTACGGCGATCAATGGTAAATCTTCTTTTTTTAAAATAGCAATTGGTCCAAGTTAACTGAAAGCAAACGGCTGATCAGTGAAAAAGTTGAAAAAAAAATCGCTTTAAAAATGGGCAGGGAAAAGAAAAACTCGAAGAATTTTTTAATTCATTGTTAAAATCAAAATCAGTTGTATATTTTTCTGCAAAATTTCCCCAGATGGCTAAAATTTCCTCCAATCGTAGATCGCCGGATAGAACATATTCTGCATCCCTGGCACGAGGTATTTTTTATATTAGTTTTGTATTTGTTATGGTCAAGAAATCTAGCTTACTTTTTGTGGTAGACACCCTGTTAGTGTATGAAGCACATTTTACCAATTGAGAATTTTTTTGTACGGAGTATCATATACAAATTGAAAAAGTGTAACTTTTTGAAAATTAACGAGAAGAGTTCCATAGTGTAATCTTTTTTCAAACCTTATTTTGAACATTTTTTTTATTTACATTACCACTTATCTCTAATAGATAAAGAACTAGCAGCATGGCCCGGCATTGCCCGTGCAATGGAAGAGAAATGCGCATTGACCTTAACTATAGATTTTAAAGGGAAGGAATGTGAGTCCTCCTGCTGCAGTGATAAATAAAAGAACATTGGACTTCCCGCTGCAACGAAAAAAAAATTGGACACGGCACCTGATAGCGTACAGAGGTTACCAGGAATGGGCTGTGGCTAGGCTGGAATGTAAATCCCCAGCTGTAATGATAAAAAAAGGACATGGAACTTCCCGCTGCAACAACAAAAAAAAGAACACGGCACCTGATAGCGTACAGAGGTTACTGGGAATTGGGCATAGCTAGGCTTCTCCCCTTCTAGGTGTCTGTATTCGGTAATTTATCGCTAATACCTACGCAACTACTAAAAACAAATAGAGTCCAGTCCTCAGTATGAGATTGTACAGGGAAGGGATGTAAATCCTCCCGCTGCAATGATAAAAAAAAGGACCTGGGACTTCCCGTTGCAACGAAAAAAAGAAAGGAACAGGGGACCAGCACCAGCTTTCAGAGGTTACACTTTAGTGTTTTTTTAATTTCTGTTGTTAATTAGCTAATAATGAGGAGAGTAGCAAATATTAGCAACTACAGAAATTAAGCTACGATGAATTTTATCATAACCTTCATAACGTAGTTCTAATGAATTTATAACTTTATAGCTCACTAAAGTCAATTCTTCAGCAATTTCACGCTGCCTTCGAGCAGCACTCCTTACACACACTTTTAAGTTTTTAAAAAATGCAGCCCAGACAGCACAGAAAGTTTGCATCAAATTTGCAGCAAGCTTGATTTATCAAGTCAATAAACTTGCATTAAGCTTGATTATTTCAAACGTGTAAGCTTAATGCAAGTTTGAATCAAGTGTTAAAGTTTACACTTGCCCAACTTGCATTAAGCTTGACATAGCAAGCTTGAATCAGGCTTGACGTCGCCGTCTCATCTCTCTTTCAACCTCCACCTCTCTTCACTCCGCCCCCCCTCCCTCCTCTCTCTTTCACTCTGCCTGACGTCAGAAGAAAATTCCGACCTTGAAAATGAAGAAGCAGTGGGGAATCTTGCTACCTTCGTTCCGGAACTTACATTCTGGAAAGAATTTTAACCTGTGATCTTTTCAGAAAAAAAATCATATAAAAAAATCTAATAAACATTTCTGCACGGTTCAAAATTTAAAAGAAGGAGAAATAAATGTTTAATAAGCGGTCAAAAGATGGAAAATTTTTGCCCATTAGGTTTATCGATGTGACAGTTTAAAAATAGCATATTTTTAAAAGCAGTACATTTTCTTCGAAACACGATTTCCTTTAAAAAATTCCCAAAAATCTGCAAATGTAAGTACGATTTTGTAATAAATTTTATTTGAGAAAGAAAACTCTATAGTTTCCGATGATATAAAGAATATAGTGTTCGGACGAAAATTTAGCTCGTGATAATGTAAAATGCGAGGAAAATGGCCCTAAAGCTTACAAAACATAAAATAACTCAAAAACTATTAATCCGATTAATTTCATGTTTACGGCATTAGCTTTCTCTTGCCCTATTTATTCAGTGTGCCAAATTTGGTCCAGATCCGTCGAACGGTCTGAACGCGTATAGCGAACAAATAAACAAACAATCAGACTTTCCTCTTTTATATATATAGATAGCTCACTAAAGTCAATCATTACCTGAAATTTAACTCAAAGATTTGTTTTATTTTGTTTTTTGGAAAGAGAACTAAAAAAAATAACTACTTTTAAGTATACAAATATATACCCACAGGTTCACAATCCATTTTAAAAGTTACATCCTGTCTGATATCAGAAATTCCGCCAGTGTCCCCCACCGCTACACCTTGTTGCTATGGTAACGCACGCCGGAATGACATTGCGAATGAAGAACCCATGAAAAATTAGCGTTTTCCCCCTTCATTCACAGGATGCCCATTTTAACATGTAATTCTTTTCAGAAAAAAAAAATTATATAAAAAAATCTAATAAACATTTCTGCTCGGTTCGAAATTTAAAAGAGGGAGAAATAAATGTTTAATCAGTGGTAAAAAGATGGAAATTTTTTGCCCAATAGGTTTTTCGATGCGACAGTTTAAAAATAGCATATTTTTAAAAGCCGTACATTTTCTTCGAAACAGGATTTCTTTTAAAAAATTCCCAAAAATCGGCAAATGTAAGTATGATTTTGTAACAAATTTTATTTGAAAAAGAAAACTGTAGTTTCCGATGATATAAAAAATATAGTGTTTGGACGAAAATTTAGCTTGTGATAACGTAAAATGCGAGAAAAATGGCCCAAAACCTTACAAAACATAAAATAACTCAAAATCTGTTAATCCGATTAATTTCATTTTTATGGCATTAGCTTTCTCATGTCCTATTTAGTCAGTGTGCCAAATTTGGTCCAGATCCATCCAGCAGTCTGGATGCGTATAGCGAACAAACAAAGTTTCCTCTTTTATATATATAGATTAAAACCCGTTACCACCTTTTTGGGACGCCCATATCAGTGATTGATTTAAGGCCTCTAAATGCTTATTTTACATTGTAAAAATTTAGAATACTCTTCAAGAATTTTGGAATGTGTGCTTTTACGCATTGCTTTTCCATATAAAATTCCATTTTATGACCAATCATCATACCATTTTCTCATGAAAATTATAATTTTTCAACTATAAAAATGATCAATCAAAATGGCCTTTTCACATAATTATCGTCAGTGAAATCGGACTTTTTTATTGTATGTTTTTTTCATTCTCACCAGCTGAGCAAATAAAAACCATTATTCCAGGCTTTGAGCCTGTTCTAATACACATACAGTTATTGTGGATGCTTTTAATTACCGTATTTATCCACATATATGTTGATCTCGCATATAAGTAGACTCCTCACTTTCTTGATTAAGAAATTTGAATTTTTTTAAATCCCACATATAAGTTGACCCACCACTTCCCCTATCAAGAAACTAATTTTTTTAAATACATTTACTCAAAATCATCTGTAGAAAAAAAGAAAGTACTAAATATACAACAATAAAGATAACATACAAAAGTTGTATACAAAATTAAACTGATAATAATGAATAATAATAATAATATGACACTACTGATAGTATGATATGGTAAAAACTAATATACAAAGTTAAACTGATTCAAGATCCGATTCAGTATCGGACTCATCAAACAATTTACAAAATTCCTTCGTCATCGGCTCATCATGTACATGTATTGGGTTAAATTCCTTCCTCCAAGGGGGGCAGCACTCTACCCTTCGGCTTTGTGCCCATACGTAGCTAATTGGCCATAATTCAACAACAACAACAATGCGATACATGTTTTCAATCTTTGTATCACTGCATTCTTTCTGATATGGAAATCAACCTTAAATGATGTCATTGTGTTATGGAATGTGGGAAGTGAACATTTGTCTTTTAAAAGGGCATTTTTGACTTCTGATTTAAAAAAATTAATTAAAAAAAAAGGAACCTCATATAAGTCGACTTCCCCAACTTTAAAGCCTCTTTTTTTGTCCAAAATTTCTTGACTTATACGCAGGTAAATACGGTAATTTGCACACTTGCAAGTTTTCTTTCTAAGCAATTACTCATTACATATTCAAAATTATTACAGATATTTACTAATACGTATTATGGATAATACGGGAAGTATTTCAATAAAACAAAGTTTTGCAAATCTGGTAATTTCATAATTTTTAGAAAACAGCCTAAAAATGGAGCGATTCATTGCATTTTGCTAATACAGCACTTGAAATATTTAATGCTATTGCCATAATTTAAGCGCTATCACGATCATTTGGTTATTTAAAAAGGGGGGGGGCAATTGTAGTCTTATAATTCAAACAGCAAGATATATTATACTGAAGATTCCATTAATCTCTTTTGAACTTTAACTCTTAACATTTTTCTGAGTGAAGAAAAAAAGTAAAAGAAAAACAAGCTGATTCTCTATGTCTTCAGAAAACCAATTGTGTTATAAGCTAACATTTGGCTATTTTAATAGAACAAACAAGCTGTCATCAATGTAAGCTTATTTACAGCTTTTGAAAACTGAAAATGTTTTTAGAAATAATACCAAAAGTTACTTTTGAAATTAAATTGTTCAAATACTTTTTGTAACAAGCTATCACTTATTTTAATCATCTGATTAAAAAAAAATTACTGGTTAAAGCCAGTGTAATTTAAAAAAATATCTTTTCTTTGTAATGTTAAAAGTATTCAGTGTTTTGATAAATAATTTTATATTTGTATGCCCAGTAAGACCGGATGTCTCACTGGGCAAGTTATATTTTTTTAAGTTAGAATTCAATTTTTTTTTGTTTGTTTGTTACTTATGTGTTAAACATAATTTAATTATGTATTTTAGACTTGTGAAAATTGTCTGTTTTAATTATTCCTTTGTAAAGGAATGTACTCCTTTTAAAAATGTTTGATAGTATTTTTACTCTTCTGAAAATATTCTAGATCGATCACTGCCCTGCAGGGGGGTCATACCCCTCCCCCATGAGGAATTTTTTGCCATACAAAATGTATGTTCTTCACTCCCTTATCACACACATGTATGCATATAAGTGAATTGCAGTAGTCGTAACCCCCCCCCCCCATGAAAAATTTCTGGCTACGCCACTGCTGCCCTGTATAGTTCTATAGTATATACCAGCAGTGTCTTGTTGGTGAAAGGGAATTTTGAGAAAGCAGTTTTGTTTTTACAATGTGTTTTATTAAATTTAATGCAAGTTTAAATATAGTTTTTTAAAGACTTTTTTCCCCCCCCCAACAGGTTGATATCATTAGGGCCATCATTCAGAAAGAATTGGAGCTTCCGATTGTAGATATAGCAAATCCAGAAGCTTTGGTTGATGGTGGAGATATATTATTTACAGGTTAGGTATATAAACTAAAAAAATTAACCAAAAGTAAATATAAAATTTATAAAAGTGTATTTAATGTAATTGTAAATTGATCTAATGATTTAAGTCATTTTTTAAAATGCATTATTTTACTACACTAGTGTCAGGGATGTACCCAGAAAAAATTTTTGGGGTGGGTCCAAAAATTTCGGAGCGGGTCCATATGGTGAAAAAGGCAGAATTTTATACAACAAAACTTCATCGTTATTATTTTGTTTACAAAAACTGAAATTTCGGAGGGGTTCCGGAACCCCCTGGATCACCCGTGGGTACATCCTTGACTAGTGTAGTATACTAATTATTATTGTTCTAGTAGTAGATGGTTAGTATTATTACCAAGATAATGGTAAAACACAAGACAAATGAAAAATATTTATATTTTCAACAAATTAATAGTAATATATTTTATAACATATTACTCTAGAAATACATATGCATAATTTATTAATAAATATATGAATTATCATTTTATTGTGTGTAATTGATCATAATTAAAATCATTAGAGAATTGCTCATACAAGTTCCATTAATTTTAGTAGACTATACAGTCAACTCTGGCTATAGTGAACGCATTTCCTTAGTCCCAATTCATATACATTAGAAATGTACATAGCATTTTTTTGGTTTTAGTTAATGACTTCGGTTATAAGTGAACTTAAAAATTTCTGGAGGTAGAGGTAATGTTCGATTCCTACGAAGAGTGTGTCTTTTGTGTTTGAGTAGAGAGGAAGGTTATCAAGCACCTGTTCTGAAATACAAGTGAATTGCCAGTGTCTAGGCTAACTTACTTATACTAAACAAGGGGGAAAGGTCGGAAGGAGGTCATAATTTTTTTTTCAATGCTGTAATGCATCTTACCCTTTAAAAGCATTCATTTACAAAAGCTAGGTACTTTTGAAAGGGAACCAAAAGCTAAAACTTCACTCTTGACTTTGGACGATTTCGTTTTTCATTCTCAATGCAATATCACAGGCTAAAAGAGACACCTTTTTCCAACTGAATGGAATGTACATTATTTTCATAAATGTGATTGTGTTTATTTTATTTAAGAACTAGTTTTAGAACCATAAATGCGATCAATTATGTTTGATTTACATAAACACTTATTATTTCATAAAATACTATTTTCTAGTTTAGTATAAGGCTCCTTATTCAACATGGGGAAACATTGGCTTTAGTGAACTTTGGATATAGTGAACAAAATTTGTCGGTTCCCAAAGGTTCACTATAACTGGAGTTGACCATACTTACAAATTTATTCAAAATCTAACTAATTCGAATTATTTTTTATAAATACTCTGTTTGCAAGACATTAATATTTTTTCGCTGTTACTGTAACAGCAAAAAGTAGATAGTGAAGGTAAAATTACTAAAATTGGAACGTATCGAATATTCACATTTTATTGTAATAAAAATATAAATTGAGAGTAATTTCTAATTATTTTAATTTTTTGATACTGTTAGCTATATTTCACTAATTCAATCTGTCTGACTAGGTTTGCTCTCCTCTTGGTAACAAAATGAAAGTTGTCACAGTCCTTGTTTAATAAGCCGTGTTGTAATTGAAACTGCTCACTGCGTGAAAAGCTAGGCATTTTGTTTTTAGATACTCTTAAAAATATTACTGTTTCATCTGTTGACTACTTTGAAGATCTCCTGTTTAATCACTTAGAAGGTTTGAGAGTTTTGAGTCAGGAACTGAAAGCTAGTCAAAGTATTACTCAAACTTTTCTTTTTTCCTTGAACTGAAGTTTGAGTCAGCTTTCTGTACAAGAACTTCAGGCAATTTAAGTGAACAGCTTCAGTATTTTTGTGTAGACCTAGTTCTAAATCATTCTCATAAACAATGTAATTATACTTTAAGGCACAACATTATGTAAGACATTACATTTTAAGGTATTGTTAGTGTTTTGGGATACTCGGTCAGTTTAATTTCATTTAGAAAAGCAATAACTCATCTAAAATAGAATCAGTTGAATGAGTTAGGCTGGACGGATGTTTAAAATAATACCTTATTAGCCCAAATATAATGTGATGTTTTTTGACTGACAATTTCCCATAAAAAATCTGGCTCGAACTAAATTTGAGGTCTAAATATAGGATTTTTCTAATTGTCTTGATGAAAAATTTGGGGTCATGTTATATTTGAGCTGAAAGAGAGTTCTCTGAAGTCTTATAGACCAGGTGTCTCACTGTGCAAGTTATAGTGACCATCCATTAAAAAAAAATCCAAATCAGTTTTATTTGATTCTAATTCCATTTGATTGTTTCACTCAACCAAAAATTTTCGTAAATGGTTACTGGTTTGAAACCTCCTAGTATTACAGAAAGTTTTGGTCAAGGAAGCACGTTTTGAGAGGTTAGATGTCTAGAAATTTTAATGAGGGCAGGGGGGATAGGGAGAGAATAAAAACAATGCTTAAAATTAAACTTGTTTTCATAAACAGTGTCAGATTTGAGGAGGGGGGTATAATTAAAAAAAAATTTAGATGTTTTATTATTTTTTCTACAGAGATATTCATGACAAATATTTTTAATGAAGTTTTAGGAACCTTAAACAGCACTAATGTGTGCAAAACTTCTTGTTTTTGTGATAAATATTCTGCCTGTTAACAAGTGATAGGACTGAAGAAGCTTCTCCTAGATTCCTTATAATTAGATAAAGATTTTATATTTTTATGCATATTAGTAAGACTTCAAGAGAACTGGATTATGTAAAAAAGAAGAATAAAATTATGATTTCTATTTTAATACACATAATACTTTTTCTGCTTACACTAGCACTTCTCGTTCTCTTATTATGCTTGAGCCACGCCCACCAACTTTTACCAAAAACCCACAACCATTATTTACCAAAAACCCACAAACAATAATCAACTTGTCCATTTCAACTCTAATACCCTCTTTAAATATAAAACAGCAGCTGTTCATTCATACATCAATAGAGTTACTAAAATCTGTTCTAACTAAATCCTCGTAAAAGAAGAAATCAACTTTATTAAAAATCAGTGTGAAATCACAATCTATTCTAAAAGAATCGTAAACAAAATCTTTAAAGTAAGAATTAAAAAATTGGATATAATAACCAATGCACAAAAACGAATTTTACTAAGGCAATCCTATATTGTAGAGGAATAGCCATTAAATAGCATATGTAGCTGCCAAAAAAGGAATCCACATCCCCATCAAACCTAATAAAAACAATCATAACAAATAAAGACAAAATGAACTGAGAAAAAATGAGGCATCTATAAAATTAATCTTATGAAGAAAACAATAGATCCAGATGTTATATTGGAATTACAAAAAGGAAAATTAAATAAAGGAAGAAAGAGCACATTATACAGGGTGTCCAGCCTTAATGTGACCCAATAGCTAATTCCCGAACCATTCGGTTTAGATATGCACTTCCAATTTGAAAAATGTTTTAAAAAAGGTAAAGCATGTTTTTACGTGCTTTTCGAACCAAAAAACCCCTTTAGAAAAAAATTACAAAAATTAAATTTTTATACGGTCCCCAGGTCCTATCACTTATATTTAGGAAAAGATGCAGTACACGAAAACAAAGTAAACACAAAAAGTTTCATTTTATTGCGATAAAAACTGACCAAGTTATGGAACTTTGAAAGTCATACATTTCATCCATTTTCTCGGCCAATTTCAAGAAGCTAGTAAGGGACCGTCTCCAAAGTGAAATTAATTGGAACTCTGCCAGGAAACATTCGCTCTTGCACGTCACTCTTATGTAAATCGTTTTTAAATTTAAAAGTACACACATTACGTTAATATTACAATAACTGAGTACTTAAGAAACAAAATTTATTCTGTGTACGTGTAAAACATAGATAAAATAAAATATTTTGGACGAAGAAAACTTTTCAAAAGCAGTTCCAAAAACTTAGACTTATTTGCCTGCGGCTTCAGACTGATTTGCTGCGGTACTGATCATGGCAAACATTAAAAATCTGTTGTGTAGTCGCTTGCAATTGCATACAGTCGTATTCTAATATTACGAATTCTAGTACAGGAGAACGAGATGTATACATATGAAGTATACTGTGAAATGGTACTTGTATGGGCAGTGTAATCGCAATAAGAGAGAGGCGGCAAGACTTTATGCCATTAAATTTCCCAGTCGAAGACATCTATCTTATTGTACAATTGCCCGTGCTGTTCAACGCTTGTATAGAACTGGGAGTTGTCATAGACGTATTCCCTTGTCTCGTGCCACACCTTCAAGCTTGCGGATACCCGCTGAGGATGTTCTAGGATATGCCCTGGCTCATCCTGAAAGTAGTGTCCATGATATTAGCAAGGCTTGTTCCTACTCAAAATCGACGGTGTGGAACATATTACATACATACGGTGCATTTCCTTATCGTCCAGTCCTGGCGCAGGAGCTAATGCCTGGAGACCAGTTGTATACATCTCGTTCTCCCATACTAGAATTCGTAATATTAGAATACGGCTGTATGCAATTGCAAGCGACTACACAACAGATTTTTAACGTTCGCCATGATCAGTATCGCAGCAAATCAGTCTGAAGCTGCAGGCAAATAAGTCTATTTTTTTGGAACTGCTTTTGAAAAGTTTTCTTCGTCTAAAATATTTTATTTTATCTGTTTTACACGTACACAGAATAAATTTTGTTTCTTAAGTACTCAATTATTGTAATATTAACGTAATGTATGTACTTTTAAATTTAAAAACGATTTACATAAGAGTGACGTGCAAGAGCGAAAGTTTCCTGGCAGAGTTCCAATTAATTGCACTTTGGAGACGGTCCCTTACTAGATTCTTGAAATTGGCCGAGAAAATGGATGAAATGTATGATTTTCAAAGTTCCATAACTTGGTCAGTTTTTATCGTAATAAAATGAAACTTTTTGTGTTTACTTTGTTTTTGTGTACTGCATCTTTTCCTAAATATAAGTGATAGGACCTGGGGACCGTATAAAAATTTAATTTTTGTAATTTTTTTCTAAATGGGTTTTTTGGTTCGAAAAGCACGTAAAAACATTCTTTACCCTTTTTAAAATTTTTTTAAATTGGAAGTGCATATCTAAACCGAACGGTTCGGGAATTAGCTATTGGGTCACATTAAGGCTGGACACCCTGTATAATGATTTATGCTTTGGAAAACCATGTACAGCCCTGTCAAAACTAGCCCAATCCAACCCCCTCACCATCGATTTTGATAATATAGAGAAAATAGCCAATTTCAAATTAAAAGCTACTGTCTGAAACGAGAAACCATAGAAATAAATGATGTTATCACAGTGTTTCCAATGGGGAGCATGGGTCATTTCTGACTATATTTAGTTTTTGAAACCAATGTAAATTGTACTGATGGGCAGTTTAAATAATAAGTGAAATATTAAGAATTAATAAAAGATTTATTTTTATAAATTTAAGTAAAGATATGAATTAAGTTTGAATCAAGATAGCTATGTAAAAATTTGTGAAAAGGGCTATTTTCATGATTTTTTTTCCAGTTTCCCAATAATGGTAGAAATGCAACTTCTATTTAAAAAAATCAAGTCATCTTTTAACTTTATCTGTAATTTTTTCAAGCCAACTATCAAAATTTCATTTTTGACTAAATTTTTAATTGATGTTCTCATTTGGAAACATTGGTCTGTAAAAGGTTAAATATTTTTTTTAATAATCCCTGTCTGTGCATTATTGTTATTTATTTGTTTGGGTATTTTTAAAAATACATTGATGTTAAATTTTTGGTTGGGTGCAGGAGATAAGAAAAAAATAAAATTTTTGCTCAATAATCACTTGTATAAACTAGAATAAAAGTAGTAATGTGTACTGTGGCTTAACCTGATAAACATCTAGCAGTACTGAAAGCCCAAGTGGAAAAAGCCCGACTGTGATTAATTCCCTATTAACCATTTTAGAATTTAGAAATTCAAAACTTCTTAATATTTAGTTCACAAAAATAAATTGTGTTGTGAAATGAGTGCTTTGAGGTATCCAGGAACTAAAAAATTAATTACTAACACTCACCTGGAAGTGTGAAGAAAGATATGCCATCTAAAAATAATTCTCCAAGCTGGGAAAACAAGATTGCATGTTGGATAGGCCCAAAATGCAGGGCTCACAGTCTCTTTTTCCCTTAAAGTCTCTTTTTAAGTTAGAATTCTTCAAAAGTCTCTTTTCCATGTAAATGGTCCCTATTCTCTCTTTTTCACCATAGATTCTAGCCATTCCAAAGTCGTTATAAGGAACCTAATTGCAAACTGACTGAGAAACTATCTACATAAATGTTAAACACAAGAATCTTTACTGGTCTTACTTATTCACAGGCCTAGACTGGCCAGGTCAGCTGGTCGGCGATCGCCGAGGGTCCCTGTGCACAAGGGGGCTCCCGAAAAGTCAGGGATCCCCAAATCTCTAAAATAGTTCAATGCGATTTTTAGGCGCGTAAGCCTAATTTTCAAATATTACATGTTCTAATATTCTATTTCTTCTAAATTCCTGAGTAAGAGGCAGGGCCTGATTTCCGGGAGGGCATTCAGGGCAAGCGCCCAGGCCCCCAAATTGTTCTTTAAAAATTTTTAGATTTTGAAAAAGTTTTCGAAAGAGGAGCCCACAATGAAGCTTTTGCCCAGGGCTCCCAAATCGACAAATCGGCTCCTGAAGAGGCCCCTTTTAAATCTCTAGCCGAGGGCCCCCAAGAGAACCAGTCCGGGCCTGCTTATTCACAATGAAAAATAGAAATATGAATCTTAGAACTATCTTTCTCCCTCACATTTTAAAGTTTCAATCTGAGAAGATAGGGAATACAGATGAAAAAATAACGTGCTTCCTTTTCGTCTGTTTTTTTTTTTTTTTTTTTTTAAGCATTTACTTACAGCAGTCAGTGTTTACACTTGTAAACATGTTTAATTTTGTGCCATGGTGAATAACATAACTAAATAAATACTAATGGGTATCTTCACAATTATCCTGCAACATCAAGACAGATCTAAGTGACCAAAGGATTCCTAATTTTAGGATCGCTACCAAAAAGTTAAAAATTCCAAATATTAAAAAAGAAAGAGTTACTAATTGAAAAAAAGGATTAAACAAAATCGATCTTCAATGTTATTTTTCTTCGTTCATGCAATAGTTATCTTTCCTGTGTTTCGACCGGAATTCTATTCTCCCCGCCTTCAAATTTAAGTTTGTATGAGTAAAGCTTTGCAGAATAGTTTAAATTTGTACAAAAATGCTGATAATGGCAAACCAACTTACTAGATTCGTTATAGCCACTTAAGACTTTTGAGATATGCTGACTTTTTTAAAAACTAATAACATAAGCACTGTTTTTGTATATTTCCAGTTTTCAGACTGTCATATTAGGGGTCCTATAATCTATTACAAAAAAAAAAAAAAGATCGATGTGCATCAGATTATAACCTCCTCCCCCTTCCTTCCTTGGTTTTTCCCTGTAAAGTTCATTTTATTTACATACTCTTATGGAATTTTCACGAATCCGGCATTCGTTTTTTTCCAAGCTTTTGCTGTGCATATATTTCTATTCATATGAAGCATCAGATATTATGTATTGCTGATGAAGAGCAATAAAGGCTGTTTAAAATCATAATTAATTAGTATCATTAAAAAACGAACAGATTTCAATATTTCTGCTTGTCAAGGTTTGGTTAAAAGTAACTGTTTTATTCCTTCCTTTTTCTGATCTCTCTGCTTTAACTTATTTTTGTCAGTTTAGGATCTCATACAGAGAATATTTCAGGACAACATTTGATATTGGGGGCCCTGTGCAAAGTCCAGATTTGCCCTTGCGATAATAAGGCTCTGGTTGTTACCAATTCATTTAACCCATTGTGTACCCGACACCAGTGATCGCGATAACGCCTCTAGATGCATATTTCACGCCTTAGAAATTCAGAATATGCCTTAAGAATTTCGGAATGAATGTTTTTACGCATTGCTTTTCCATATAAAATTCCACTATAGGATTGGTGATTACGGTGAGATTTCCCCTTGAAAATGATTTTTATTTACAATCGACTCTGAAATCTGCGATAACTTTTAATGCAAACGGCGACATTTAGAGTTAACACTAACAGTGTACCTAGACTGTGTAATCAGTTATTATGTATGATTTATGTGTTAAATGCAATTTAATTATGAATTTGTAATTGTTTGTTGCTTTAATTACTCCTGTGGATAGGAAAATACTCCTTCTAAAAAGGTTAAGGAGTATTTTTACTCTTCTGTAAAAATCTTGGCTCGATCACTGCCCAACACTTATCTGTTTTTGTTACTAATAACACCCAATGATTTCATGTTTTATTGAAAATGTACATTTAATTACTGACTTAAAAATGTAAGAATAAACTCTTGTCCCTGTTAGTAATCTGTAAATTTAAATGTGTGATGTATCTATAACTTAAAAAAGAAAGGAAGAATTATATATATTTAAAAAACAAACTCATCACAAGAAAATCAGGAGCGCAGCAACTGCAGCTCTATGTTTTCTGTTTTTATAATCAAATACAAAAATCCCAAAATAACACCAAGTCATTGTCAAAATGAAAATTATGACAAAATCCATAAAACAAATTGAAAAATACATTAAACCGGACATTTGTCAGATGGAGACTGTCGTAAATGTTAGTAACAGGTTTGTTAGTAACAGGTGCCGGTGGCTGGAGATTTTCTAACTATTGCATTGTTGGAACTTAAAAATATTAATTTAGAAATCTTATATCCAGATATATTAAGTGTTAAATAGTTTAAATCAACGGACACCAGCTCTCTCTGACCTGTAAAAACTTTAAACAATGTTAGAAATGTACAAAAATGTAAAAAATAAGCCTGGCTGGCGGCAACAAACCATGTGGCAAACTTCAAAATAACAAGCACAAAATTAATCCATTGCCATTTATTGTTCCAATCAGCATCCACAGATTTATGGATCCATTTCAAGATGCAGGGATTCATTTTGTGCTTGTTAGTTTGAAGTTTGCGGTGTGGTTTGTTGCTGCCAGCCAGGTTTAAAGTATTTTTTACATTTTTGTACATTTCTAACATTGTTTAAAGTTTTTACAGGTCAGGGAGAGCTGGTGTCTGTTGATTTAAACATATTTAACACGTAATGTATCTGGATATAAGATTTCCAAATTGATATTTTAAAGTTCCAATAATGCAATAGTAAAAAAATCTCCAGCCACCGGCATAGAAACCTGTTACTAACATTTACGCCGGTCTCCCACTGACGAATGTCCAGTTTAATGTATTTTTTCAATTTGTTTTATGGATTTTGTCGTACTTAATTTTCATTTTGACAATGACTTTGTGTTATTTTGGGATTTTTATATTTGATTATATATGTATATATAGATTGTAAGAGAGGCTCATTGAATTTTTTTAAAAATTAGAATTGCAAATTTGTTATGCTATGGAAATCTAATTAGTATGTCTGTTGTGTTGCCTGTACATTTTATGCAAAATGGTAGTACTTCCATTCTTCCTGAACTGTGTTTAAGAAATTATTTTTTTGGTACAAATTTAAAAATATCAGCTAAGCTGACACCACGAATCATGAGTGAAAAAAAAAAAAAATCAAATGCGTTGCAAATGTTGTGGGTTGTGTTTTACAACATTTCTTTTTAGTCTCTTATTTCTAGAATTTGGTCCCTTTATTCTCTAGAGATATCATTAAAAACAATTATGAGCACTGAAAATGCCAAGACTTTCTTTTTACTATTTTTTACTTTATTTACAACATAAAATACTCAACACAAATTTATTTTCTGGACTATCAAGGAAATGAGACTCTGAGGAGTCAGCACATTACGCAAACTGGAACATACTGAAATTTATCTTGATTAAATGCATAAAATGTAAATAGGATATAAGGATTCTCAAATGGCTATAAACTTTCAAAAGAGCAAATTCTTCAAATCAGAATTCACACTTATTGCTTAAAATTAAAAAAACAAAAATTTAATCACCACAAATATTTAATTAAAATTATGAAATTACTCAAACCAAAAGGAAAATTTGTTAAAAACCAAAATTAATAGTCATGGAATTTTTATTCTAGTAAAAAAAAAGTAACATTTGTCATTTATCATACTTTTTGTCATACTTAAAGACAGGAGGGAATTACATATAAATGATATTAAATTTAATAAATCCACTACTGCCCTGTCAAAAGAAGCCCAAGAGCAGCCTACAGAAATTAATATCAATAAAATAGAAAAACTCTGGATATAAGATTTCTAGATTATCGAAACCTTGATTACGCATTAAAAATGGAAGCCATACACATACTTACAACAGATGGTGCCATCAACGACATGACACATGCACAAATAGATCTGGGGTGGAATGAAATTATGAGGAAGGAGATCAGTGCACACACAGCAAAGACTGAGGATGGTGGTGGCATGCCACTGAAAGTGCTATCAAAAGGATTTTAGTATGCTTTTAAGGTTTAATATTTTTTACATTATTATTCCTTACAGCAAATTTTTAAAATGTTCTCCATCATTTTATAGCAATACTTTCTCAATAGAATAGATTTTTTTTCTTTTAATATACATATATTAGAAAACATTTGCAAAGTCTTTAAAATCATGGAAATTTTCTCTTATGATTATTATCAGGGAATTTTTTCAGAAATTGCTAATTTAATCTGGGAATTTAAAAGAAAATTGCTTGTGAAATCGGGGAAAATCAGGGAATTTTTTTATGGAAATGCTGTAATGCTTTTAAGATATAAGAATTAATTATGCAAAATACACAATTCAGATGAGCACTTGAAAATTTCATCTTTTACCACATCTGGAAGCTGTATCCGTTATTGTCCTGTCAGAATTGAAACTCACAAACATCACTTCTTTGACAATTTGCTAAAATCATTTGGCACAGTTTTCTCAGAGTTCAAACTAAATTATAGTCACCACTTTATTTTCAATTCATTAAAATTTATTCAAACTCTGTTCCATGCGGAGTTCAAGTTAAGTTGAAGATTTCACTAGGTTAATTTAAAAAAAAAAAATGTCGTTGGATGATGCTGCAGCAAAATAGCTTCTGCAGACGTTCGCTTGGCTAAAAAAATGCCTGCTGATGATAACTCAACACAAAATATTGTTCTTTAGCCAATTTGAAGAATCCAGCAGTGTTATTGTAAAGTTGCACTTATAAAGAAAAAAACTGACTCTTCTTAATGCATCACTGCCAGAAGGATAATAAACTTTTTTGTTAAGCTGCGCTCGCGAAAACAACTTGTATCTATTATGTCAGGTGAAGTGATAATAGCCAAGAACTCTCAAGACCAACAAGGTGCATTTACCCACAGCATGGGGAATTTTCTACTGTTAAATTATCAGTTCGGACATTCGATCAGAATAGGTGTACAGCAAACAGGCAGAAGAAGGATAACTTTTGTCATAGGTATATTCCATGGTGTATGGGCAAGAGGGTCTGATTAGCACTCTTGCCTCTAATAGTCCGGGAGCCAGCTGGCATTTTTGATGACCAATAAGTAAAAATGTGAAATCCGTCCTACAATTCATTTAGTTATGCATATAACAGAAGTGAGGGTCAGCTGGCACATTTGCGGTGGGTACAGCCACCCCGGCTGCCCAAACACCTAAAATAATTAAAAAATATTAATTATAATAAAAAATTTGAAACTTTGTACGTGTGTTTATCATGCTGTATACAAATGAAAAAAAATAGTCAGCTGGCTTTATAGCGGTGAATTATACGTCAGCTGCTGGCGATCATCTGCATTCGACTGCATAGTGGTGGAATTATACATCAACATGTAAAGAACATTCGTTAAGTAAAATAATAATAAAAAAGCTGAAATTTGGTGAAGTAATTGTTAACTTTACCAGTTTTAGAAAAAAATAGTCAGCTGAGTTTTTGGTAGTGGAAAAGTGGTCAGCTAGTAATTAAAAGTTACAGCGTATTGCTACACGCACAAGTGCCTGATGTATTTCACTGCATCAGCTGATCACATTTATACCGCAGAAAATTCAGTGGACAACTTCTTCCCGGTAACTTTTATAAAGAAATACTTTACAAAGCTTCAGCTTTCTTGGTTTCTGATATCTATCAATTTTTAGTGTTACTACATGGTGAGTCTCACAGTGCGTCTTTGAATCAGCTGAAGATACCTAAATCTTTTTTTTTTTTTTTTACCCTCAATTACCGTATTTTCCGGTAATAACGCCACAGCGTTAAACTATATTTTTCTTTTTCGGAAGCAAAAATGCGGCCAATAACTGGGTGCGGCTTGTAAGTAGTTCCAAAGTTACAGCTGATCATTTAACCCCCCCCCTCCAAAAAAAAACCCAATCATAAATCTGGTTAAGGAACAAAATAATCCATGATCTTTTTCCGTTCCTATAAAAATCTCACATGGCGAAAACCCATCACGGTGTTTACGTATAGTAACATTTTTCAGAATCAAAAAACAGTACTTTGATCGGGCATCGCATCCAATCGCATCAAGTAACTCTGTATGCCATATCAGGAATAACCCCTCCCATTTTCCCCCTCCAATATTCGCCAGCGCTAAACCTTACCTATAGGCGTCTAATTATACCCTATGTTCCAAATCTTTTTCAGCATTACAAAATATGCATATTCGCGTCTGGCAACAACTCAAATTAATTTTACTTCACGTTCTTCGTTCGATTTTATTCATTTTATTAGTGTTCTTGCTCCGATACTGATTATTTTCCGTTATGTTTTCGAACAATTCTAAGCGGCGAAGTTATACAGCAAAGTTTAAATTAAACGCTATCTCATTAGCAAAAGTGAACGGCAATAGACAAGTAGCACGAGAGCTGAATGTGGATGAAAAACGTGGCGAAAGCAGGAAGAAATACTGTTGAAAATGCCGAGAGAGAAACGAGCTCAACGTCGCGGACCGAAAGCACAGTGGCCAGATTTGGAAAAAGAGCTTTGTGACTGGATTGAGAATCAAAGGGAAAATGGTCGATCTTTATCAACTGTTTTAATAAGAATAAAAGCGAAGCAGATGGCGGCAGAGAATGGTCTGGCCGATTTTAGAGGTGGACCATCATGGTGCAACCGATTTTTTAAAAGAAATAATCTGACCGTGAGAGCCCGGACAAGTGTTGGCCAGAAATTGCCCGAAGACTGGGAAGAGAAGAAAACTTCGTTTTTAAAGTTTGTGAAAGAAGAGATTAAAAACTATGCACTGAAGCCATCGGAGATAGGGAATATGGATGAGGTCCCCATATCGTTCGACATGCCTGCATCTCACTCAGCAGATTTTGTTGGTGTGAAGTCTGTCCCTATCGTTACAACAGGGAATGAGAAAAACAGTTTTACCGTGGTGCTTTCATGTTTATCCTCAGGTCATAAATTGCCTCCGATTGTTATTTTTAAGAGGAAAACAATTCCTAAAGAAAATTTCCCTTAGGGAATAGTAGTGCTCGCAAATCAAAAAGGCTGGATGAACCAGGACGTTATGCAGGAATGGGCAGAAAAATGTTGGAGAAAAAGACCGAATTTCATTTTTCAAAAAAATTGTCTACTGATCATGGACTCGATGAAAACGCACCTTTCAAACGAAACGAAAAAATTTCTAGGATCAGAGAAAACAAGACTGGCAATAGTACCTGGTGGGTTGACTAAAATATTGCAACCTCTGGATTTGTGTATAAATCGGGCATTTAAAGCTCGCATGCGTCATCACTGGGAATCGTGGATGTCGGCAGAAAATCATACGTTTACAAAAGGAGGCCGGATCCGTAAAGCAACTTATACCGAAGTTTGCGAGTGGATCTTGGACTCCTGGAATAAAATTCCGAATGGTATGGTAGAGAGAGCCTTTCAAAAAGCCGAAATTATCGATTTTTCACAAAATAGCACTAATGGGATTCCTGCAATTTCTAGTGTGTCTTCCGATGATGAAAATGGTTCAGATGTTGATGAACTTTTGCCATCTGAACACTTAAAAATGTTCCAGACTGACACTAAGGACGAGGATTTTGACAGATTTTCTGAAGTAGAAAACAGTCTGTAGTAATATATATATATGCATATGTATATTCTAAAAATAGATAAATAAATTGTACTAATAATGATGTATTGACAAACATCGTAAATTTATATATTACATAGTAAGTTATTTTAATTATAATTGTTTAATTTTATGTGTACTACTTTATAGTATTACCTAAAATAACACATCTAAACTTGATAAGCTTGATTCTATAATACTTTTTAAAAAGTGCTGCGTTAAACTAGTTCTATAAATAGAAATAATTATCTATTTGCGGCGTTATTACCAGAAAATACGGTATATAATAAAAATACATATCAATGAGAAAAATATAGGAGAAGGTGGCCCAAAATAATTCTAGCGGGCAAAACGATCCATATATCTTTTCTTAGATACAGGTCACATTACCTATCAGATAGCACATAAACTAGTTGTGCCAATTCAAGAAGAAGCAATGGCGATATATTTAAGCGATCGGTGTATTACGTGTCCAAGTACAATTCTTCAAAAACTGGGTTTTATCATATCTATTACAAGGTAAGCACTAACTTTCTTATTTATTTAGAAATACAATATTTTCAGAAATAGGACTTGGTTGACTAAACAGAGTATGTTTTTAGATGTGAATTGCACTTATTTCTCGGTGAGTTCTGGTATTATGAACTAAAGTGGGCAGCCATACTGCTGGGTAAAATGATCCATCTACTGAAGAAACTCCAGTACCGGGCACTAGTCATCATGGCAGCCCTTCAAACATTCTCAAAATGCAGGACTCTCCATTAAATTATTTAATTAGTTTATGTGTTTATTGTAGGCCACAATTTTTTAATTATAATTTTGGAATATTTCATTTATTGTTTGTGGCATTTTTCTATTTTAAAATTTTCATAAAATAAATTATGCATACTATATAATTGTAAAACTTATTTTATGTCATTATGTACAGTCATAATTACTTTATATCTTTTATTCTGCGGATAAAAAACAATTTGCAATAATTTTCAAATGAAAGGATAATTTTGCCTGTGGGTGAGGGTAAAATGATCCTTTGGACTCTTCAAAATTCTATTTTATATTTTTCTTTTCATTTCTCAATTTGAGCTTAAAGTATTATTAAAATATGTTTATGATGCAAAATATAGTGTAACATATTGTGCCAAATTGTCAAAGTTTTATTTAACATTTATGTTATTTTGTGCAAGTTTTCCCCTTAAGGGGACCATTATGGGCCAATTTCCCCTATATGTAAACATCAAAGAAAGTTTTGCTTAAATTTATTTTGTAAAAACAAAAATTTCGAATCTCAAGTTTTGTGTAGTTTATTTTTTGCTCAGCTGTTGAACAAGAGTTACCTGAAAGACGTTCGCTGAATTTTTTTGCGGTGTAAAAGTGATCAGCTGATGCAAGTGAAATACATCAGGTGCCTGGACGTGTAGCGCAGGGGCGTAGCCAGAAATTTTTCATGGGGGGGGGGTTACGACTACTACAACTCATATATATGTATGCATGGGTGTGACAATGTAGTGAAGAATATACATTTTGTATGGCAAAAAATTCCTCATGGGGGGGGGGTTATGACCCCCCTACCCCCTACCCCCCTTGGCTACGCCCCTGGTGTAGCGAGATGCTGTAACTTTTAGTTGCCAACTGAGGACTTTTCCACCACGAAAATCTCAGCGGACTATTTTTTTTCATAAAACTGATAAAGTTAACTTCCACCTCACCAAATTTCAGCTTTTTTATTATTGCTTTACTTAATGGGTATTCTTTACATGTTGACGTACGATCCTCCGCTCTACAGCCGAATGCAGATCATCATCGGCAGCTGACGTATAATCCACCGCTATAAAGTCAGCTGACTATGTTTTTTCATTTGTATATACATGATAAACACATGTACAAAGTATCAAATTTTTTATTATAATTATTTTTTAAATATTTTACATGTTTGGGCGGATGGGGTGGCTACACCCACCGCTACTCTGTCAGCTGACGTTCATTTTCTTTGCTTACAATATAAAATGAACCAAAGTAAAAAATCTCAGATTTTTTGCGATGATGACCCCAAATTGGCAGCTGGCTCCCAGACTATAAGGAATTCTTCAAGATCTCCCTCCCATCACCTTACCTAAATGCCAGACTAAAACAGGAAAGATGCTATAAAAAACCAACAGCTGTCTTTTCAAATTCTGTTGCCAGATCTGTTGAAACAAGTTTTAGTGACAGGAAGAATGACTCACCAAGGTAAAAAATTTGGTTCTTCACAGAGCAAACCTGTCTTCCTTTAGTCGTGTTCACGGGGATCGTAGCTGGGCCAAAAGAGGAATCCGTAATTTCTCTAAACCAGCTTGGCAACACAGAACTTTAGTTTACCTTCTTGCATTTGTTGACAAAAGTACGTGCGGTGCTAGAAGGTTGAAATATAGCATGTTTAAAGGTTATACCGCAGTGTAATAATTGAGTGCTTTTTATTTCATTCATAGCATTGTAACATAATTTTTAATAAAAATATACAGTTACATTTGTACTCTGCTCCCATTTTCCCTCATAGTAAGGAAAATGGTGGTATCCGTACTTGCCTAATTAAAAATGATTCAGTAGAAAAGTATTTTTATAACATTAAAGAATACTGCTATATTTTCAATCTTTGTAAGTCAGATGTATGTAATATATGTAAATAGTTTCACACACACATTAACATAAATTTAACAGCTTAATTTTAGGATCTTTAAAAAAGAAAAAAAAAAGATTTTTCCCACCTGACATTAATTTAGTTTGTTCCTTCAATGAAGAAATTTGATCATGTGCAAAATGCTAATGAAGCATCTACTTTATGCATTATTATTTACTAATAAAATACATGTGACCTTTAAAACCCTGTGTTTAGAATGATCATAGACTTTAAAAGCAATTATGAGAAACAGTTAATGAAAAGTCCATAATTTAAACATTCTATGCGAGAAAATTTCAGATATTACTGTTATAGTTTTTAATGAATATTTGAATAAAGTTTTAATCATTGAAGCCAATAAGTTAAAAATATTTTCATTAAATAGGAAGAGAATTCTTTGTTGGCATTTCAAAATGGACAAATGATGCTGGTGCAAGAGCAGTGGCTGATGCATTTCCCGAGTTTCCCGTAACACCTGTTAAAGTTCCTGGGAAACATCATCTGAAATCTCTGCTATCTATTGCTGGTCATGATATAATTTGCGTTTCTGACTGTGAAGAAGCTCAGAGTGTGTTGAAGGTATTTTAAGTTGTAAATGATACTTTCGTTGAAAAATCACTTTAAAATTTCAAAGTAAAATTGTTTTCTTGATCATAATTAATTAAAAGAAGACATAAAACTTATCATCTGCAATAAAATGTTTTACTTATGCACTTAAAAATAATCACAGTGAACAAACTTTAATCATACTAATGCAACAATACATCAATATCAAATGCAAAATACACACACAATACTAATGAAAAATTTAAGAGAGGGGTATGTAGCTTATATATGGTTTATTGCATGTGATAATTGGCTTAAAATACTGAAATGGTTGTATCTGGCTGCTCAGTTAAGTTAATCAAATTCATTAAAAACTTTTTAAAATAGTTTATACATGAATGAGAAGCAATTTATGAAATTATATTATAAGCGAAGTAGATCTCCCCCCCCCCCCTAAATTTCAGGAATTCTTCTATAATCTGTTTCATTATTTGCATATATCCATTCAACAGCACTTGGAAAACATTATGACATTACTTTCCACATTTACTCATCCGATTCCCTACTGTTGCGGTTTCGCTGTAAAAATATCCAACAGGGCACGTAAAATGAACCTCCGTATCCCAATTAAGCCCAATAGCAATATATTTAAAAGAATCCGGTCAGATAAAGACAAGATTAGCCCTCTAGAAACCGCAGGTATTTATAAAATAAATTTCACATTTGGAGATTCCAACCTTCCCGGATACTACATTGGGGTTACAAAAAGAAAAATTAAAGATAGAATTAAAGAACACATAAACGACATAAAATACAATAGACAAAGTACCGCTCTATCCCGCCTAGCCTTAAAAGAAAATATAAATATAGATTTCGTAAATGTCAAGAAAATAGCTAATTACAAAAATCACAATTATGGCTTAAGACGGGAAGCGTTGGAAATAATGACACAAGAGGGAGCTGTCAACAACATGGCACATGCGCAGATCGAGCAATCGTGGCAAGCCATAGTGAAGAAGAAGCAGTGAATGAGCCAAGCAACTCAGTTCTGATGATGACAGCGGGCTAAGCTGTCGAAAGCGCTCATGGTGCGTGTTTTAATCTTTTTATGGAAATTTTAGGCTTTTAATTTTTTTAACTAATCATTATGACATTGTTTAAATTTGTATTTTGTGAAATTTATGAGTAACTTCGTAAAAATTTGGCTTCTCCTATTAAAATACTTTTTCCTAAAAACTAAATGTAATGCCACCCCCCACCCCAAAAAAAACCCATGTTTTTGAAGTGAATAAAAAGGAACTCTTTCTAAATTTTTCAAAATTTTCTCATTTTGTGGTATTTATAGTTAGTTTTTAACTGGGTGGGCTAGTTGGTCCCGTAAAGTAAAGCCGGCCAGATGGTGTAGTGGCTTAAGAACCATTCTATCACACCTTTGATCAGTGTTCAAATCCCAGCTTGGGCATGGATGTTAACTTGTCCGTCCCTTCATAGGGGGTAACACTGGCTGCCCACTGGGTATCCCTATAATAAAACGGTCACAATACCTTCATGCAGTTGTACTGGACAATGCCTAATCGGCAAGTTCCCATCCTTTGAAAAAAGAAAAAAAAAATAGTTCTCCCACAATTGTGACAAGTGAGTTGCCAGTATGGTGGGTAAGTGGTCCACATATGGTCTACTTAACCCAGCCAATTTTGTTCCTGGCCCCAAAACAAAGTCCTCTTATACAATACATCTACAATCTATCTTAGATGGTATTGTATTGAAACTAAGCAATACAACACTTTCATACTGGCATCATAAACTGATATTTCAGGCTGTAATGTGTTTGGAATATTTTTTTTTTAAAGGTCAATGCTGATAAGCCAAATTTTCTACTTATTTCAGTGGATGATCGGATACTGAGATGGGAAGAAATCTTCCGTTGCTTTCTTCAATGTATGGGGTTGGGGTTTGCAGTTTAACACGTTAAGATTTTGTTGGTGGATCCTGACTGGTCATTAAAAAGGCATAAAATTTGGCAGAAGAATGTTGCCTTCAGGGATGTGCCAGCTGTGTCAAATTGCACCAAATCAATGGTAATGTGCCAATCTGCTACAAAAAGATCGTATTTGGACATTTTGGCACCAATTTCAACGAAGCTGCTCCAAGTTTTACTTTTTTTCCATATGCTTTTCATTTTTTGTTCAGCCAAGTGCCTCGGTTGTTTGATGTGTAAAGCAACTTTTGCTCAGCGTTTTCTCCTTCCCACAAGAAGCAGTCCTACTGAGAACCTCAGCTGTGTGATGTCAAAAAATGCTGGGTATTGCGCATGTATAGGGGGGGAGAAGTACAACTTCTGTTCGCTCCTTGAAGCAAGAACTTGCTTTGGGTTTGAATTGTACCGACATCAACTGTTTAGCTCATGCTATTTTTAAAAGTTGTATATTTATTTTTTACTTTCTACTTTTGTGTAATTTATTGAGCATATTTCAAAATAATATATTTGCTTTTATGTCATATCTCCTGAATTTCAAGTTGAATTCTGAAAATCAGTAATGAGATGAGAATCATCCACAAAATTGCGCAGTTTTCTTTATTTTGCATGTTGGCGAATTCCACAGTTCCTTTATCAAAATTTTTGGCGGGAAAAATTCAAAAGTATCTTCAAGAACTCAATTTTAATCTTTTTTCTTCCTGCTCGAGAATAAATATTTTTTAGTTTAGCATTTCTTTTTTCAAGCCTCAGTTGCCTTAAGAGTAGAAATTGACACCTATTTTAAAACTAAATAATAATTTTGTTATTAGTAAAATTATTTTTACTTGTTCTCAAATTTTTTATATGCTGATAGAAAACTAGTACAGAATAATCTCTATTAGTTACTGATTTAAATTAGATGTTTTGGATAATAAATGTATAAAATATCAGAATTGATTTTAATAATAATTATTTTGTAGATTTCTGACCTCCTCCCCCCTTCGCCTTCCGATAATAACTAAGAGTTGCAGAGATCATCCTAGGATGAAAAAGGGACAGGGTGCTAGTCCTTAAAAAAGGGCAATTTAAGCTTTCAAGGGCACGCCAAAATATAAAGAGGCACTATACTCAAGAACGTGTTTAGGGGGGTCCAGGACCTCCCCCCCCCTGAAATTTTCATTTTTGTTACTAAAATGAAAATGATAGTCTTTTTGTGAAAAATTCAACCTTTTTTACCGTTTGGACCCCCCCCCCCCTCCAAACTGTTTTCCGGATACGTGCCTGTATATACTAAGAAAATATTGCCATTTACTTTTTTAGAAAAAAGGTCAGCCAACAATACAATGCTTTTTCATATTAAATCTGAATTTATCGTATCTAAAGTTTTTTTTTTTTTTTGAGGGGGGGGTGAGGAGTCTACATATAAAATAATTGGCACTTAAAATTTTTCATGTATAGCTATATAGGCATAAAAAAAATGGTTAACTTACAAGAGGAGGTGATTAGAATAGTGTTGACTCTAGAAAAAAAGGGTCGACAGGGGGGAAATTTCAAAAAGGGCACCCTGTTCTTAAAAAAGGCACTTTGGGGTTTCACGAGAATGTACAGGTAGCTAACATATATAGACACTGGTTTAAAACTATCTGATCCCCGAAACTTTAACATGTAGAGTTGTAATATGTGTTCTGACTACAATGCATAGTTAGATTTTTTCCAATTTGTCTTAGTTTTTCCCCATGATCTTTTGGGGAAGATATCCTCTAGAAGTAAGTGTAAGCGAAATAGGAAAAAGGATTTATTGATAATATTTTGCTCTAAGCATGACATAAATATGTGAATTAAATCTGTAGATAACTAGAAGTTTTTGATTAAAAAAAAAAAAAAAGAAGTTTTAATAAAAGTAATTTTGAATTTTCTGCTTTTTTTTTTTTTCTCGAAATTACATAACTTACATGTTTATTGTTTATAAGGATAGTACATTTATTGAAGAAGGTTTCAGAAATTTTTAACCAGACTTGATTTGTTAGGCAGTAGCTGAAGGCAGAGAGACTGCTAATTTATGTTCTTCAATTTTATCACACTATCACTACTGGACCACAATTACTGGATCACATTCACATAGGATGTTTTACCTATATTAGTACAAACTTTTAAACAGAAAAGGACTGTCAGTGTAAGTGGATTAGGATAGATGTGTTCAGCATATAATAAAAAATAAATAAAATTTAATAATATAAACCAGAATTTAAATTCTTCTGTTCACAATAATTATTGAATGAGTACCAAGTAAAGATTTTCAAAGTTACCCTTATTACTATTAGACATTTAAAATTGGATCAAACAATTTAATTCATCCATCAATTGATAACTATAGAAATTGGGAAAATTGAATTCTGAACACAGAAGATTGCTAGAATAAATGACATTCATGCAAATTTTGTATTGCATCCAATGGTTGGAATGTACACCATATGAAATCAAATTACTGAAATATATTTGTTCTTCTCTTTCACTTCTAATTTAATGTTTGCTCATTCATGAAAAGTGAATATAAGTTTTTTAAAAAGCACTATTCTTTAAAATAAATAAAAATAATTACTACATGTAAGTTTTTTAGAAGCTATAAAATAAATATTTTTTTAACTTACAGAATTGTCTAAATGTGTGAAATAAAGTTTATATTTTAAATAATTTATTTTTCATAGCTTTATTTTTAATTTTTTGTAACATACTTAAAAAGTTCTCTTTAAAAACACTAAATTTTCATTCTTCAACCTTGCTTTAATACTTTTAAAATAAAAAAAGTATTAAATATTTTAACTATTAAATGTTTTTAATCAGCTTAAAATAATAAAAATAATTAATATCCTGTTTTCAAAAGTACTCAAACAAAATACATATTAAAAAAACTTCCAGAATCATTTCGAATTTTTTTGTTTTTTAGTTTTTAAAAACTGAAAATAAGCTTAAATTGATGACAGTTAGTTTTATGAATAACTTAAGACACAATTTGTTTTCTTAAGACATTCTTTCCCAAAACTAGCTTTCTGTTGCTTTTATTTATTTATTTATTTATTTTTGCTTCATTCATTAAAATGTTGAGAACTTTTTAAAAATCGGAAGATACATAATATGAATAGTTAGAATACCAAATCTTGTCTATAGTCTGATTTACTAAATTCTGCAGTTACTCCACTTTAGTACAATTAAAACTAATGCGTAATTAAGGGGGGGGGGTCCGCCCAGGCGGCAAGGTAAAAACAAAGATGGTGGCCAGCAGGACACCTAAAAATAATATGGTGGAAAACTAAAAGGCCGAAATGGGGGGCTGAATGCTGAAACTTAAAAAAGAATGGGGCGGCAAACTGAAGGACCGCACCGTGAGCCGATAATCCTGGCGCTACACTGCAATAGCAAAAGATCATTGTTATGCTCTTAATTTGGCAAAAACATAATGTGTTTCAATTGCTGTATTCGCAAATCGCTCGATTTTCAGACCGATTTGAGTGGATATAAAGCCACTGAACATGGTTGACGGCTGAAGTGTTGAAGTTCCCACGTTCGGGCCCCGGCCGCGCGACTGACGGTCTGGAGTTTTGATCGGTTTCATCCAGATGTAAAGTCAATACAAGTTAGAACTCCTTAAAAAGTCATCCAACCAAGCCCCCCCCCAGATATCCCTTGTCTAGGCTTGCCATAACAAACAAACAAATCCCGCAGAATTTTCGAATCTCAAAACGTCGTTTTGCTAAGGCATACTTTCTGTATCATCTGTAATTATATATGATTAGTAAATAACTGTTATACATTAAGAATAATATGTACTAAGAAAGTCGATTAAAAAGAGGAAATCGTTTAGGGGAGGAAATAAAAAATAAACTTGTTAGTGTGCAAAACTATTAAAAACATAGAGAAGAGCAACAGCTGGCGACGAACACTGGAATAACGATTGTTTGATAACTCGCAACTACATATTTATCAAACGTAGCTACTGATATTTGAGGATTGACAGATGGAATCAGAAATATTTAGATAACTTTATAAAATTTTGAATTTCCCAACCGTATTTTCTTCCCCCCATATTAACCGTATTAACTCCCAACTGAAATGCCCACATAGACGTAGTTCTGCCCTGCGATCCGGCTTCTCACTTGAGTCAGCAAAAACAAAACACACTAGGGGCCTTTTCGGGTTACTCGCTCGCGCAAATGAAAACAGACAATGAAAAAGGCATTAACAGTATTTCGATCTGAAAGAATAGAATATTTGAAAAAGGCATTTTAATAAATTACACTTGTGGGAAAGATCCGATTTCATAGACTGTTTCTGTGAAGGGGCCGTTTTATTTAACGTATTTTCGTGATGGGCCGCAAATGGTATGTAGGAAAAAAAAAGTAGTGATTGTTGACTAAGAATAATAAAAAATTAAAAGGAGGGGGGCAGAAAGAAGAGAAATTGGGCAGCTGGGCACTAAAAAGACGATAAAAGGGCCGCCGGGCGCTGCGCCCTGCCAAATAAATCTAGACTTAACACTAGAATCTGTGAAGGTGCTAACTAATGTCAACAAAGAGGAAATGTAATAATAAATGAAATCAATAAATGTAAATGTAATCAATAAATGTAAACAGAGGGGAGAGGATGGCGCCATGAATGAAATCGGGGCTAGAAGAGCTGCAGGCAGGGCGCTGTTTTTGGGTGGCAAAAGGGCGGCGATTTTTTTTGAAAGGGCGGGATTTTTTGCTTTAAAGGGCAGGCAGGGCGCAGCGCCCTTCGAAAAACGCCTAGGATGAACACTGAAGAGTTGCTTGTCTTGTAGAAATAATACATACATGAAATTATACAGTGCAAAGTGAAACCACTGTTAAGTATCCCAAACATCGAGACAAAGGTCGCACCATCGTGAATTATTAAAAACTAACTAAAACACTACGTAACCCACCGCACCCTGATTTTCACATGAATTTTGTTCTTAATATAACAAATAACTCCTCCGTATTCTGTTGTTATGACAAACTGATTGCCTTACTCAGGAATTGCTGAATGCTGATATTTATTATTAAACAGTAATTAGGATTTATTTTTAAAAAATTCAAGACATCATACAACATTCAGTGCTTAAAACAAACAATTATGAGACGCTCTTAGTTGCCGATGCGGTGCCTGCTGGCTCGTCCGCGTTTTCCGGAAACCCTCAAGAGCTCACTCACTTGATGAAAACAGGAACACGCAAATGATTTGGCGGAAGAGAGACACGTTTTGCAAAAGTCACCACCTCATACCACCCACTCTCAAATACATTCATTTATGCTGTTCGCTTGTTTTGTTTTCGAGTAACAGATTGCCCTTAAAAAAGTCCATCTAAATTCAGACAGTTGCACGCGTGCTTTGCACGGGTGCCAAGCTTGCATACTTCAAATGCTACTTGTCATACAACTATGTTTACTTTTCTATATATATATAATCTCATCAAAATAGGAGCAAGTAAAAAAATTGGAGTATAAGCTTCTAAGTTCGGGGGTGGGGGAAGAGTTTAAGTCTCAATGAGATGCATTGATGGGCAGGTCGCACGTTCAAAATGGAACTTAAAAAAAAATTAATAGCGACTCTTCTCCCAGTTTTTATAGTAGTTTTAGCTGCATTTTAGATGACGGATCTGTTGCTTATGGGCAACAGTGCACTGGCGGCTCGTGGGTTATTTAAATAGGTTTACAAAATTAATTTCGAAAATTAAAAATGCAGATATGATGCACCTTACAAGTTAAAATATATTTCCAATTCCAGCAGTTAAAGGAAAACAATGCACGCAACTGAAAGAAAGCAAGTCATCTCTGATCTTACATTTCGTCGCTAAGATAAGTTTTAAGAAAAATATTGTCTTGATTTTTTTCTTTCAATTTTTTTTTTCAAAGGATGACATTGAAAAATGTCATTGCTGTAGCTCCGAAACACTTATTTAACTCCCATCTTAATTATTGACACTAGTTCGTAAAAAATACTGTAGTGAAAAATCATAAAAATTAAGAAAATAATAAGAATATGAAAAAAAAAAGGATTAACTTACCGAACACAACAAGCCAAGAGAAAATCCAGAGGAGATAATGGCAAAAAAATCTGCTGTGAGCACAATACAATTCTGCGAACAAAAGCACCTCGCTTCCGCCGCAGCTCTCTCTCACTATCTCGGCATCTTTCCTCAGAGACCGCTTGAAAGGGCCACTCGGGTCGATCGCAGATGCGAGCGATAATAGTGGGGGGGGAGAGTAAAACTCGGGTTTTAAATTCACAAAAATCTAGAAGTGTACTTAATATATATTTTTTTTAATTTAATTTGTTAATGTGTTTATTCTTTAGTTTTTCCTCTGGGGGTTCACGTGCTCATGTGCTCAAATGGAGGAGCCGCCACTGCAACAGTGTATATTTACTTCTTATTTATTTAATTTTAAAAGCTAAGGCAGTATTTAATATTATCTTTTTCTGTCAAGTAATATTTCTCTAGGGTCTTATCACTGATGGATTAAAGGAGGAGGCAATCGCCCCCTCCCCCCATAAAAATAAATAAAAGGAATGTTGGAAGTTCATTAAAACTTTTGATATTTTTAAATAAGATTAAAAACAAATCGAATTAAAATAAAAACATCTTATAAAGTTCCAAAAGTTTAACCTTCCTGGTTTTCTCCCTCCCCCAAAAATTTTTCAATTTTGACGTTCACAGTGAACGCAGAGTGTAAAACGAACAGCATTATGTACATGTGTCAAAATGTAGACAACTAATTTAGTTTTCTCCTCCTTCAGTGAAGGAGTTTAGTTGTTCTGTTTTTTGGAATGTATTTCTGCATATATCGATGTTAGTTTTGATATGCAAATCTTTATTTTACTCAGTTAACTTGCCGTGTCAATAAACAAATTTTTTGCCTATGGGCGTCATGTTTGAAACCCACTGGCAATGACGTTTTAGTCATAGCCAGTGGGATTGTGGGTGCTTTTTCTGATATGCTAATTAGCATCGGCTTGGCACATATGTAAGCTGTTCTTCTCATTTCAAGGACAGAGCGAGAATGCAGGAAGGGTATGCCTTGATTTTCTAAATTTGTTTTAAAGCGAGTATTTTTTCCTCGTATGAGGCTAGCTATATTTCATTAAGAATGCGATCCAAATTAATTCAAACATTTAATATTTAAATACTTTTTCTTCTCACTAAAATTAAAATTCAACTTTAAGGTTGCATAATAGGTTGCATAAATGCTGTTCGTTAATCTTTTTTTTAAAACTTAATGTTCTACTATCAAAGACATCATTTAATTTGTCAAAGGACTTTTTCAAGTCTAACTCCTGATGTCAGTTTGTTGGATCCCTTTTGTATTTTTCAGGATCTAATGATCCATGTATGTAATTGTATAGTTTAAACGTTTTTACAAAAAAATAAAGGCTATTTGTTGGCCTTAGTGTGCTTGAATTTCTTTCTTTTCCTCAGCAGGTTTTTCTATTTCAGCATAAAGCTTTTGAAAATACATTTTGCTAAAGCAACAGTCCCATTTTGGACATTAGGTAGCAGATCCACCCTTTGAAATCCCAACAAGAAATTATGTGAAAAAATCTTAGAGATCCTATTTTAATGGATTACCATCATATTAATATATTTGATGAATTTTTACGATCTTATTCGCGAAGTGCCCATTTTGTTTTGCTTTAAAAGAATTTTGAAGGATTTTTAAAAAATATTTTAATAACTTAAAGGCAAAATGACGGATAGTATAAAATCATTAAAAACAGTTAAAAACGCATTAAAATCCGTTATGTAGCACTTTCGGTGGCAGCCACCACCTGCTTCAGCTCAGGCCTTAGTTCTAAATGCCCAGCTCTTCTCCTCAACAAGGCGTTCCACCCAGGATCTATCTGCGCGTGCGTCATATCATTTATAGCGATATCTGTATTTATAATCTGTAAGGCTTTCATATTTAGGGCATAATAACTATTTTTGTAATTGGCGAGTTTTTGGCTATTGTTAAAGTTGATTTCTATGGGGCGTTCTTGGGCTATTTTTGTGAGGGCAGTAGTGGTTTTATTGAATTTAATGTCAGTTTGATGAATGCTGGGATGAATTTTTCGGTCTTTGATTTTTCGTTTTGTCATACCAATATAGCATCCTGGTTTATTAGTACTATTGTCTGTAAAGCTTAATTTATAAATATCGCCGGTTTCATCAGGATTAATACTATCTTTATCACTGCGAATGCGTTTGAAGATATTTTGATTGGGTTTTATGGGGATTTTGATATTTTTCTTGGTGGCTTCATTTGTAATTTTTAGAGCGGCTCCCCTGCAGTAGGGAATGGCATTGGTAAATTTTAGTTTTGGATTTTGATAGTTATTAATTTGCTCCAGTTTTTTGATTCTCTTTTTGAAAAGGTTTTTTACTATTGATTTTGGGTACCCTGCGTTTTGACATTGTGTTTTAATAAATTGGAGTTCTTCATTGAGCAGTTTTTCGTTTGAGCATATTGTAATTGAGCGATTGACATAGGATCGTATGGCGGCTATTTTGAATTTGTATGGAGTTTTTGAATTAAAATGTACTATTTCGTTATTATTGGTGGCTTTTCTAAAAACTGTAGTACAGTAGAACCCCGATTCATCGTTTTTCAAGGGGTGCGGAGGAAAAAACGATGAATGCGGGTTTAAGTCAAACTACGAAGAAAGAAGTGTTTATGCAAGTACGCAATGACTGTATAACAAATACAAATTTGTTGCAAATCAAATATGAAAATAAGCGACACTTATTTTCCAAAAATCAGTATTTTATGTTGGGATTTTCATTATTTTTTAAATTAAACAGTGAATTTTCACGATTTACTTTACTTTTCTCGACATTTTCTGTGATTTTATGTTTGTATATAAAAGTTCATACCGTTTCAAATACCATTATTGCTTCAAACTTCATTCTAGTGCAATCTCTTCCTCAGTAACAAGAATATTATTCTCTGCTTCGCCATTATTTTCGTTTTTTGCATTATCACACCTTCCTTTCATGTTTAGGATACCACATGCCTCAACTTCTTGATTAATGGAAAAAATTATTAAATTTCACGCTATACACAACCTCTCCAACACGCAACCATTGTTCATCTGATCATCATCAGACCAAGAACGCATACCAAGAAACAATTACAGTTTGTATGCCATATTTTCACTTAACCTTCAATTTCGTTTTAGCCAGGAGAAAAATTTTACAACGATGGACGCAGGAAAGTCAATTTATGACGAACGATACATGCGGGTTCCTTTAACGTTATTCAAATACAAGTTGTGCAGGGACCACAGAAATAAAACGATCAATACGGGAAAACGATGGATGCGGGAACGATAGATCGGGGTTTCACTGTATTAATATTATTCTTCATATCTCTATTGATTTTGACATCTAGGTAGTTAATGGTGGCATTTTCCTCTATTTCTATGGTGAATTGTCTGTTATTGTCTATTGAGTTGATTTCTTTGAGGATATTTTCAGTTTCATTTTTGTTAACTATTGCAAAGATATCGTCTACGTAGCGAAACCAAGTTTTTATGTGGTTGGATAGTTTATCAAATATGGTCCTTTCCACTAGCCGCATTTTCCAGTCTGCTTTGACACCTGAGATCGGCGACCCCATAGGCACGCCTTTCTTTTGTTTGTAGAAATTATGATTAAATTGAAAATATGAGTTGTGAAGGACAAGATTAAGTGCACTATTTATTGTAGTGGAAGTAGAGCTATTATCAATGTTGGAGGTGATTTGTTTATTGATTATTGCATTCATTTCTTGAATATCTATGGAGGGGTAAAGGTTAGTAACATCAAAGCTGAAGAAGCATTCCTGTGAGTGTATCGTGATATCTTTAACGCGTTGAATAAAGTCTTCAGTTGAGGATAAAATATTGTTACTTTGCGGCATGAGCTCTTGTAGGATGGGTTTTAGATATTTTTCTGGGTCATAAGTTGGTCCTTCACATTTACTGACTATGGGTCTTAAAGAGGGAGGGGTTTTATGGTCCTTGTATTTAGCAAAAATTCTTGGGGCTATGGGTGCAAAATTAGTTAAAGTGGGTTGTGTGTTAGCTGGCCAGGATCCATTTTTGATTAATTCTTTGACTTTATTTAAAATTTTTCCTGTTGGGTCTTTTGGTAATTTTTCTATTTGTAGTTTATTAATGGTGTCTTCCATCTGGGTGAGATAATCATTTTTATTCATTATTACTATTTTTCCGGTTTTATCTGAGTTTAAGCAAGTTATATTATTGTTTTTCTTTAAGTCATTTATGCATCGGCGTCGTCGCGGGAGGGGGTGTTAAGTTTATTGATAAGTTCTTGTTGGGCTATAATTCTTAAGTAGTTTTTGTCCGGAGGGGGGAGGTCGGCTATTGCGGTTTCAATGCTGGCTATTGAATCAAAAATGTTTATATTATCATCCAGGATATATTTAGGTCCTAAATTTAGGACGTCGTGTTGCTGTTGAGTTAGATGGTAGTCAGAGATATTTATATATTGATTTTCTATTTTTACGGGTACGGTTTTTACGTTATGTTTGTTTTTAAGCCAGTATTTTAATTTTTGATTGTGGTTTCATTCGTAAGTCTTGTGTATTTGATTGGCGAAGGATTGTAATTTAGGTATTTCAGAGGTAAAGGTAGGTGTATCGTAATGAGACTGTAAGGTTTCGGTTAGAAAGGTTTCCCTTTTTGTAAGTTTTGAAATGCGGGCGTATTTTTGGCGGATGCATTTTCTCAAAAGATGACGTTCAAAGCGGAAAAGTTCGTTGTGAAAGATTTTGGTTATGAAACAGTTATGGGATTGAAGGAATTTTGGTGTTATGTTAAAATAAAGGCAATCTTCTAGAAACTTAATATGTTCGAGTTCGCGGGCTTTCGATTTCATAGTTTTCCAGAGATTCTTGTATATATCTGAAGAAGCATAAGTAGGTATCGGTGTCATTATAAGAAGCTGGACGAAAATACTCCCAAAAAGAAATATTAAAAAGCTTACCTGCAATAAGAGTAACATAAGAGAAAAATAAGAGTAACATAAGATGGGCTTGTTTATTAAGATGGTAGAGTTGCATGTGCAGCAAGATGGGAAACGGATCACAGGGTGGAACGACGCAGTAAACACACTGGAGGGAATACGGTATGAGAGTGGTAAAACGTAAATTATAGACGCATAATTAATAGAATATTTTATCTTGAACTGAAGACTTTATTCAACGCATTAAAGATATCACAATAAACTCACAGGAATGCTTCGTCAGCTTTGACGTTAGTAACCTTTACCCCTCCATAGATATTCAAGAAATGAATGCAATAATCAATAAACAAATCACCTCCAACATTGATAATAGCTCTACTTCCACTACAATAAATAGCGCACTTAATCTTGTCCTTCACAACTCATATTTTGAATTTAATCATAATTTCTACAAACAAAAGAAAGGCGTGCCTATGGGGTCGCTGATCTCAGGTGTCATAGCAGACTGGAAAATGCAGCTAGTGGAAAGGACCATATTTGATAAACTATCCAACCACATAAAAACTTGGTTTCGCTACGTAGACGATATCTTTGCAATAGTTAACAAAAATGAAACTGAAAATATCCTCAAAGAAATCAACTCAATAGACAATAACATACAATTCACCATAGAAATAGAGGAAAATGCCACCATTAACTACCTAGATGTCAAAATCAATAGAGATATGAAGAATAATATTAATACTACAGTTTTTAGAAAAGCCACCAATAATAACGAAATAGTACATTTTAATTCAAAAACTCCATACAAATTCAAAATAGCCGCCATACGATCCTATGTCAATCGCGCAATTACAATATGCTCAAACGAAAAACTGCTCAATGACGAACTCCAATTTATTGAAACACAATGTCAAAATGCAGGGTACCCAAAATCAATAGTAAAAAACCTTTTCAAAAAGAGAATAAAAGAACTGAGCAAATTAATAACTATCAAAATCCAAAACTAAAATTTACCAATGCCATTCCCTACTGCAGGGGAGCCGCTCTAAAAATTACAAATGAAGCCGCCAAGAAAAATATCAAAATCCCCATAAAACCCAATCAAAATATCTTCAAACGTATTCGCAGTGATAAAGATAATATTAATCCTGATGAAACCGCCGGTATTTATAAATTAAGCTTTATAGACAATAGTACTAATAAACCAGGACACTATATTGGTATGACAAAACGAAAAATCAAAGACCGAAAAAAGGAACATCAAACTGACATTAAATTCAATAAAACCACTACTGCCCTCGGAAAAATAGCCCAAGAACGTCCCATAGAAATCAACTTTAACAATAGCCAAAAACTCGCCAATTACAAAAATAGTTATTATGCCCTAAATATAGAAGCCTTACAAATTATAATCACAGATGGCGCTATAAATGATGACGCATGCACCGATAGATCCTGGGTGGAACGCCTTGCTGAGGAAGAGAGCTGGACATTTAGAACTAAGACCTGAGCTGAAGAAGGTGATGGCTGCCACCGAAAGTGCTACATAACGGATTTTAATGCGTTTTTAACTGTTTTTAATATTTTAATAACATTTGGCAATAAAGCCACACCACATATTATGTTTTAAAAATTATTATAATTACTATTTTAGGAATGTACCTTAATTGTGTGCATTATGTAAATATATTTTGAATATTTTATTTCATTTAAAATATGTTAATTGTTAAAACTTAAAGTGTCTCATGAGTTTGTTTATTTGATGAAACCCATTGAAAATGATGTTTAAATGTGCCATTTGGCTAAAATCATCAAAAATGTACTTTACATGCTAAGCATATCCGGCAAACATACTGTATCCGGCCAACATGCCGGATAATTGGCAGTAGCCAGATATTAAAAATATCCCGCCTAAAATTATATAGTGAGAAATAACATGAATAGATTCCAAAAACTGCAAGAATAAAAAAATGACAAAAATCGAAGTTTGAAAATATTTTGTTTTACATACTTCTTAGAATAGAATATATTTTTATCGTACAGTGCAGCACCGATAATCTGGCATCGGCAGGAATGATGCGGTGCCGGATTATCGATTTTTCCAGATTGTAGATGTGTTGAAAATTTTCATTAAAAGCATCGTCGATCACGTGCTATTGACCAATATATTATTTATCAATGAAAAAATACATAGGCTGATCGCTGTATAAAATGCCAAAAAAGTACTAAATTACACTGAAACAAATGTAATTTAGTGTTTATTGATAAAATGTAATTCAAACTGAAAACTATAAAGCAGAAAAGATCGTTGATTTTGGAACATTTTCATAAAATATAAATAGTAACTGAAATTTATTTAAGTACTAATTTTAAATAAGTGTATTAAATTATTATTAGAATCTAATTAGCTTCATTTTTTTTTTTGGTTTTCGGTATTTAATTTGTTAATTAACATATGCACATTCATCAGTTGACTCTTAGATATAAAATCGAATTTATTAAATCTCTCCCCTCGGTAGTTTGTACCATAGTTTTATTTTGCAAGCTGAATTATTCCAAATTTTACTCTCATCAGTCTCTTCACAGCTTCTTAATTATGTCGAACCATACTAATTCTCTCCTGCTTTTCAAAGCACTGACGAATTCCTTCCCATGATAGTTACTGCATTTCGCACGGTGACAGGATGTCTAGAAACAAGGCAATGTGTCTGAAAGGAGCTGAAGCCATGCGTGTATGAGGATGTGTAAACATGTCTCGTTTTAAAAACTCATACATATTAATGTTCTATGAAAGCACTTGTGTTATCTTTGAATTCTTCATTCAGCAACACTGCATCTTTGACTGCAATTAATTTAAATGTAATAAGTGAACCAAGCAATATTTACTTTTGGTTTTATCTTGGTAGTAGAGAATGCATTGATTCAAATATTTGCGGCAGTAATGGTGATTGGCAAAGAAATGTTAGGGCCAAAATATGAAACAAAAAGAAAAATATTCGGTGAAAAACGATCTATTGAAGAAGAAAAAAAATTAATGTAACCATTCATCAATTAAAGTCAGCGTTAAAAGTTCCGGATTCCTTTGGGGAAAAAGAAAAAAAAAAAAAAAAAAAAACAAGACTAGTGCCGGATTATAGGTTCCCGAATTATGGATGCTGCACTGTATAGTAAGCTGACAAAAAATTAAGCACTTCTATCGTTTTTTAAGACTGCTAAATTTATGGTGCAAAAATGCTAACTGTCTAACTATTCTAGTTAATTTTTGTTCATGACTATTAATTTATCTACAAGATTCTTAAATTAAGGCAATACATTCATTCTCTCTAGGGGAAGTTGGTAGAGAAATACAAAGATTCCTTCAAACTCCTAGAAGAATGTTTTTCTTGCTCCAAACTGCTCCAAACTGCTCCAAAAATTGCTCCAAAATGTAATTTCAACTGGCACATCACTGCACCTTACACCCTGTAGTAACGGCAAGATGTGGCTTTAATACAGACTACTTGTCTAATTCTGTCTGAATTAAATGTTTTGACCAATCTTCTAGGGGAGTTGGTCATGATTCATTTCTTTAGGTAGCTACCTAAGCCTTTTTATGTTTTAGTTCAGTTGTTTTATTAGTCTTGTTACATTCATACATATTATTTTTCATGTTCAAATATTTTATCACATAAAAAAGCTGTCTGTAATTTGTTAAAATAAATAATACTTAAAAATAAATGCATTTTCTGCTTTTGATTTCTAATGCAAAAAAGTCACTACATTAAAGTGAAATTATGCTATTTTGCTGTTCCATTTTCTTTGCCTTATCCTGTTTCTAAATCTAAAAAATTTTACCTTTTCAGATAAATTGATGATTTTGTTTTCTAGAATTAAAAGAAAAAAATCTACCTTTATCTTACCCATCCAAATTTTAACAATAGCCTTACGGAAAATATTGGCTGGTGTTCCATTGACCCTACAAAAGGTTGAGGGGGGGGGGGTAGGTAGGCCACCTTGACTGAATTTTTAATATTTTTCCCCACATTCTAAAACTTCTGATTATTGGCAAATGTCTCCATGTTCTGCAAGGTAACTGTTACGAGATTGTATGACGAAGAATTATGCCCATATAGATGATTTTCACAAAATAGGATAAAGCTAGTCCCTGTTAGTTTTCTAGGATTTTATTATTATTGTTTCAAGTTGCAAGTTTTTCAGAAAACTGAAGAAATAATTTTTATAAAAACATTATTTTATATTCGTGATTATGTTTTACATTTTTAGTGCTGTAAAAAGCATTTTATTTACTATACGCATCCTATGTCACACCAGGGCTATAGAAAATACCAAGTAAAGAATGCAAATGACAAAAAATTGTTTTTCCTTAGACATCAAATATAACATTTTGGATCAAAAGAAGTAAAATGAAAATAAATAAATAAATAAAAAGAAGAGAAAAACATGTCTGTAATTAAAAAAAAAAAAGTGACATAGATTTTGAAAATTAGCGGAAATTGCAACTTTTGGTTTATTTATTTATTTTGTTAAAATCTTATTTCACAAATTTTCAAATTTTAAACATTGTCATTTACTGAGTTATGTGTTTGCCGGAAAAAATATTTTTGTTATAAATAATAGGAATTTTTCATTAAAAAAGTATGACAAACAAAATCATTAACCTTATTTTGTCCCATTTCACAAGAATCATCTTTTGTCTCTTACCAGTAGCACATATAGGTTTGCATTTTGGGAGTGGGAGATAATCTGGTATATTAAATCTTAGAATTACTTGTTTCAAAATGGCTATTTTTTAATAATTGCTTTGCATTTTCGGAGAGGGCCCGGTCCCCCCAACCCCTCTTAAATATGCCCCTGTCTCTTACCATACATGCAGTACTATAGTAAAGTCAAATTATGTTTAAAAATGCTGCCCCGCTTACCTCATCTCACCTTTATACCATAATGCTTGTTTTCCGTAACTATTTATGTGTAATACAATCTGAAAATTGTATTTTACTTAAATTTGAGGCTAAAGTGCAAAGAAAAAAAAATTAAAGAAATCAGCATTTTTTTTTTTAAACTCTCTTTAAGTCAGTAATATAGCATACTATGCTTAAATAATTATTTTGAAGTGTTTTAATGGCTCATTTTTCATTCTGCCTTCATATTCAAGTTTCATTGCTTCATTATAACAAAGATAAATCAATCTGAACTAATGGAGAGAAAAGGAAAAAAAAAGAAAGAAAAAAGCATGCCGTATATTGATAAATTAAAATTTTGTTCTCTGCTAAGAATAAAATATTACCGTAATTTCCTGCTAATAATCCGCAGATGATTTTATCAGCCTTTTTAAAAAAATTGCATTGTCTAATCCGCAGCAGCAGATAATCTGTAGAAGACTACCTATATATTTCATGAACATTGTTTTTAATGCACATCGATATTGAAATAAAATACAATTCATGTAACATTTATGATTAATAAATTATAAAATAGAATTTTTTTTAAAAAGTTTAATGGCTCTTTACATATAAATATAAATAGCGGAAAAATTCAACATATATTTCTTGAAAAGTAGCTATCTAAATGACGCTGCCTAAATGAATGGTGATAAAACATAAAGATGGTTATCAAGTAAAATGAAATTTCTACCTTAAAGTACAGTAAAAGCTTGATTATTTGGCATTGTTTGTTCGAAAATTTCAGCTTCCCCCCCTTTCCCCCCCCCTTGTCTTCTCAACAGATTGTTTAACTCCTGCGAACAACTGCTGTCCAGACTTAGAACAGGGAGGTGAGATGCAGATTTCAAACTGCCATGTGATATCAATATTTTCATGAATCATGGTGAAACACATTACAAAAACAAAACATTTCACAGCTGTGACGGTGACCAAAAGGAAAAAAATCAACACGGTCTTGCATTCTGATGGTTCAACCGTGTTATCTCTGAACTGAAGCTCCAGTCGGGAGGGGGACAGAAAACATTTTTATTTTTTAATTATTCTCTTAGTATAAAGAATTACCCGTTAAGGACTGCTCTCACTTATGTGATCGTACCATATTGCACCAAAGTAAACTTTATTAATGGGGGTAATGCATGCATTTCTACAGTTGTAACGTTCACTTGTCTGAAAAGGGTTTGCAGCAGCCCAAAGCTTTCGAATCTCTGAATACCACTTCTGAAATTTGATGGTGTCCGCAGACGTTTTAATTGCCTTTCGCAAATAGAATGGGAAAATATAGTCTATCATTTCTGTCCATACCTGGCAAAATTGCTTCGTTGTCTAATAGGCTTTTTTTAAACCAAAGTTAGCAATGAACAATGAAAAATAAATTTTATTAAGACAAAGATTCAGACAAGAATTATAGCAACCAATTCAGGTAAGATAATAAGTGGTGTTAGTGGATTAAGGCCAATTGATTGCACTAGGGTCCAGGCTGGTCATTGGCGGAATACGTTGCTTTTTACCTCTAAATATCGGAGTTGCCCTGGAAAAAATTTTAATGACGGCATGTCAAATACTCTGCGAAACCTGTGAAAGGCAAAAACTGTGATCGATAGCCGGCCTGTCTTTATTAGGTGTTCTACCCAACAGTGATATATGGAAAAAGCTCAGAAAAGCTACAGCATTGTGACAAACTTTCGATTACAATTAATGTATCTTAGTCAAAGTATGCATCTTGTGTGGGACAAATCAAAATCAATGTCATCTGTTAATTAAAATGGTCCCCAAAAATAAAATGCCACAGATAATCCGCGGCAGCAGATAATCCACACATTCATTTTCATTAACAGATAATCTGCAGATTATCGGCAGGAAATTATAGTAGATTGTGATACCTTTTTTTATTTTAAATTAGTACTCAAAATAAATAGGATGGTCGAACATGCAGAAAACTGCATGCTTAGAAACATTTCACTCTAAACTTTTTGGTTTTTAGATTATGCATTAGAGTTACTCTGCTCGAATACTATAAATGTTTGTTGAACATTTTGTGTAATACCTTTTTAAAAAATGTTAAATTACTTTGTTTTAAATTATATTTGAAATTTTATCTTTTCATTCACTCTCTCTCTTTTTAGAGAATGGGACAGGAGGCTACATATCGCTACCAAACAGTTACAGTACCAGATCTAATGGCTGCAAATTGTTTATTTGTGAATGGTACACTTATACACAGATCTGAATTTCCCAATAGTATTAAGGTACAGTAATTAATTTTACCCTATTAAGGCATTCCTGCTTGATTTAATTCTTGGATTTCAAAAATGTTTTTAACTTTCAAACTAGGAAAGTTACTGAACTTTTTTTTTTACTAATTTTAATACCATTCAACATAACACAGATGCTAGAGGTTCAGCATTTTAGCTGAAGCTCAGAAAAAAGTGATTTTTCAGTGCAATTCAGCATTCTTAGAGTGGGGGAGGAAATTGATTTTATTAATAGGAACATGGTTGATTACATTTGAAATTAGGGGAAGGCAAGGTACAATGAAACAAAATTTACTATTTTTTTTTATGATCACAAATTTGTGTGTACAAAAATAAAATTAACATACACTTTTAACCTACTCTTTTCCCTGTCTAAATGAATTCTTATGAGTTTGTATATTGCATTTCATATTTAAAGAATAACAGTAGGTAAATGTTTGCCAGTGTTTCATTGTACCCGTATACCGGGGTACAATGAAACACTTAATAACACTTCACAAATACTCATAGAATAAGAGTCAAAATTCAAATTTCATCATATATGTTTTATACAACCCTCGCAAATGTCGCTCACCACTCGCCAAATGGCGATTAAAAAATCCTTACTGGCTGGTAAAAGTTTAGGTCCACTCGCCACAATGGCGAGTGACGCTCAAAAGACCGAGTTTTCCTTCCTCGGGTGTCCCTATGGTGACAAGGATTTAACAGATATATGCCATAAATTAGGTGAAGCAGTTTCAGAAAGTTTTGATTCTGAAACTGTTTTAACAGAATAGTCTAGGTTAAAAGTTTATACCTGCAACCTAGTTAAAATTACTGACGAAAGAGTTTCTTTCAGTTCTTTATATAACCGGTTGGTTGCAGAAGACAAAGAAACCGGGAGGTAATCACAGATTTTAAAACTTATGGAATTGATCCAGTTAGTTCCTGTGAGCACAGCTCCATGTGAATGGGGATTTTCTGCAATGAACTGAATTAAAACTGCTTTTCGTTCATCAATTGAAGAAGAATCATTAGACGATCTAATGATGATAAAATTCAATGGAGGGTCTATTGATGAGTATGACCCAGGTTCAGCAATAACTCTGTGGTGGAATGATACAAAAGATGGGAAGAAACGGCATAATACATATACTCATTAGTGACTGCCAGTGGCTATCTCCACAGTAAACAAAGTTGTAATAAACAATAAACATAATTAAAATGAAATAATTAAAAATCTTCAAATTTCTTTGTTTTCTTTTTTTTAGTTATTCTTTCTGTCTCCTTGCAACGAAAAATTAAGTTGCTAAAATAAATTTAATGCTTCTATCTTTATTAAAAATTTGGCTGGTAGATTGGTCTAAATGGCTGGTAAAAAATAAGCCCTACCAGCGACCATGGCGGGTAGAAATTAATCACTTTAGAGAGGGTTGGTTTTATATATAGTTATACTAAACATTTAGTAAGACTTAAATGGAAAATACAAACTTAAACTGTTAAATCTTAAGATGAAAACATTTAACTGAATACTTTTATTAGAGGCTATCCTGTAGTTTTTCATTTCACATTAATTTACTTAAATTTAAAAATTAGCATTTCTGCTTTCCTGACGGTACCACCAGAAAGAACAGAAGATAGTAGTTTTTATAAAATTTGAGTTTTTTGAAAAGTGTTTGTTTTTTGAAGAACACACTAATTTGAAGCCTGGACACAGTCATTTGATGTACAGAACTTTGCATTCCATTTGATTTGAGTTTGTTATTTCCCCAACAAAGTAAATTTCTTTACATGTAAAACAATCCTATAGAGTAATACTGCTTGTGTCATACATGTTCCTGGATTAAAACAATCATTTAGAGCAATACTGCTTGTGTCATGCATGTTATGTGATGATAGATCATAATCTGTACTGTTTGGATTGCCACCATCTTCAGAGACCGTAGAAGATGGAGTACGATTTAAAAAAAAAAAATCTTGTTAACTTTATGTGCTGTCTATCTAAATATTTTATCATAATATCTTTATTTTAAGCATACCTGCCAACTTGTATGGTTTGGCCGTACAATGTACGGATTTTAGCTTAGTTGTACGGTTATACGGCCGCAAGGCAAAATTGTACGATTTTTTGGCAAAGTTTAGGCTAATGTGATTTTATTACTATGTTTCAAAATTTAGTGGTTTTGTGGAGTATTTTAAAATTTAAATCACCAATTGACGTTACGTCGAACGTAAAAACACTAGATCGTTTTATTTCCCATATATACGCTAACTCCCCCCTCCCCTACCTTTTATGCTGTGTTACTGTTAACCCGAGAGGGAAAATAGGAATTCCCTCCGATCTCCGATGCTGCGAAAGCTATGATTGGCTCACAGATTTTTTTTTCTCCCTCCCACCCGCGGCTTGGCTTGTGACATGTTAGGAGAAGTGGGATGGGAGCGTTCGTAATCAATATGCTGAGTGTCCATGCTTTGGCAAAGTTTGTTGCTGCGCATGCACGGAGGTGGATGCGCATTCGTTTAGAAATATCTCCCTCCCAATACCGCTTGGCTCCCATCCGTAAGCGCAAGCGCAAGAACAACTTTCAATCACAAACACGTGTTGATGAAATTGTCCAGTGTAGTTTGAAGTTGTGAAATATTAATTTGAAATGTCGAAAATTAAACATAAACAATATAATAAAGTTTTCCTTGATTCTTTTACAAAGGAATATCCTTGTATCGTCAAATCGCGAAGGGGATGCAATTTTGCTTTTTGCTCCGTGTATAGGACCGACATCAAAATTGCGTATCAAACATGAATAATCTTGCTAAGTATCAAACATAAATTATCTTGCAGACAAATAATTTTCAGTTGTTGTTGTTGTGTGTGATTATGGCAACGCTACACTAGGGCGATCAGCCAGGGGGAGGTGCCTTGGTAGAAGGACTTTCTAAGGGGTTCTAACGCGTATTCACGTTACATCTGGAGAAAACCTACCAAAACTCCGGATCGACAGCCGCGCGATGGGACCCGAACCCGGGACCTTCACACTTCAGCCATCTACCATTTTCAGTGGCAGAACCACTTGTGCCATGGTGAGGCCAAATCATTTTCAGATATAGTTTATTTTTTAAATTTATTTCCAAATATGTACTCACATGAAGTATGTGGAAATGATGTTTGCAAGCCAGTAGATGAAATCAGGGATGAGCTTCAATCTCAATTTTGCAAATTGATAATTTGGCCCGAGGAAGTTCAATCAGAAGAAAGAATGGACAAAAAATGGGCTAAAAATTGAGATTGAGAAAAGTAACAGCTGCTAGTAGGAAATTTAAATATGATCGAATGTTATGCTAAGCATATTGACTATACCACACAGTAATGCTGCTTGTGAACGTTTGTTTAGCAGTGTTAAGAAAAATAGAACACTATTTCATAGTTTTTTGTCTAATGAAACTTTGGAAGACATTTTAATTGCAAAAAGTAAACTCAAAGGCCATTGCTATGAGGAAGACTTTGATAAGGATTTTTTAAAAGCAGCCAAATCAGCTACTTATGAACATTTGTACTCTAAAGATACCAAATAAATGCCCCTCCTTTCCTATATGTGCATATGTATTAAAAATAGTGTACTAAATCTGAATAGTAATTTTAAAAATTGTGTTTGATTACATAGGCATATTTATTGCGTTACTGCATGACACCGTGGTATTGTAAGATTTTCAAAAATTGCATGTTGGCAGGTATGTTTAAGTGAATGAATTCAGGCGGGAGTAACTGGGTACAATACAACATGTTTCATTGTACTCCGTCTACAAGTGTTTCATTGTACTCCCCATTGAGGCTACAAAATAAATTTTTACTGATTCCTAGTATTAATTTTTTTATTCTAGCTATGGGAGTATGAAGACCATAACATAGTGATCACATCATTTGAAAAGTAAATAATTATACCTATAAGAACAAGGGGGTAAAACAAAATTACTTTTAGTAATGAAACTTACTTTCAATGGCGAAAATCCAATAATTGTCGTTTGTTCTTGTAAAAGTGTGATTGTCTCCAATCACATCGGTAACTGGGACATAAAGTATAATATGTGTCTGAGTTAGAGCTTTCTTTGGCAAATCTTACTGCTTTTAGATAGTACACTGCATGACATTGAAAATGCAACACCAAGAAGTGGTCAGAAAATTATGCATATTTTAGGGTAAATGCACCTTGCTAGTGATGTAAAATTGGTAGCTCGCCAGTGCACATGGAAAAAGATATACGGGAAGGAACCGGTAGAACCAGGCATGAGTTTTTCGCGAAAATCGCAGTTTTGTTTATTTTATAGATCAGCAAAAATCAGTTTTTTTGGTCCTCCATCCCAATTGCAATCTTTTCCCCATCCATTTTGAGAGTGAATATTTTCCCTATAGCCTTTCCATTGTTGAAATTTCTTTGTTTATTCAAACATTTTCAGTTGTGACCTTAATTTCACGTTTCTCGTTATTTTCAGCTTCGTTCAAAATTACCTTCACATGTAATTTCCGCTTTTTTTCAATTTTGTCACTCTCATCCCTGTAGAACGGAAATTTTTTTATGAAAGTATTTATTTGCCAGGAGAGGACAGCTCGCGTCACTGAATGTGTCGCTTAGAGCTACATATACGTCCTTCCCGGAATTTCCCGCCACAATTTGGAACCTCATCAGAAGGTGGTGGGACTTCTGAATATTGGCACCCCTCGGAAACTGCTAGCGACCGCCGAGAGGACTTTCGGAACCACGGATTTAACGTGCACGTACACAGCATGTACACGGTGGTCTTTAGTGGTACGCCGGTATCGAACCCACAACCTTCCGGTTACGAGTCCAACGCCTTAACCACTGGGCTACCACGGCCCTTATGAAAGTATTGCTGCTAGAGAAATTGTTGTAGAAATTTTATTCTTGTCTCAGAGGACATGTGTAATCGGAGAATGCCAGGCCGACGTCAACGGAGGCACTTCCAACAGACCGACGATTTTACAAGGTGCATGGGGATTGAACTGAGAAGGGCAGGTTGGACCATTCAGCAAATCTTGGCAGACACACACCTGGATGTGTCCACTTTACACCGGCTGTGGAGAAGATGGTTGAACAAGGAAATGTGGCACGTTTAAGGGGTGCCGGTGCAGCCAGAGTGACGTCAGCACGTGTGGATCGATGCATTCACGGACAAGTAGTGGCGGCCTAGCAAGCTACTTCAACCTCCATTCTGCGACATGTTTAAGACACCTTGCATGCTCCTATATCGACCAGAACCATTTCCCATCGATTGGTTGCTAGGGGCCTGCACTCATGGCGTCTGTTAAGAAGACTGCCATTGGTTCTACAACATAGATGCCAACAACCTCAACGGTGCCAGGCTAGAGTGACGTGGACGACAGAATGGCACAGGGTCATGTTCTCAGATGAGTCACGCTTCTGTTTCTCATCTGTGATAGTTGATGCGCACGAGTGTGGCGTCGACGTGGAAACAGGTCCAATCGGGCAGCAATTGTAGAATGCCACACAGCGCGACAATGTGGCATTATGGTTTGGGGAGCAATTGTGTATGGCTCCAGGTCACCACTAGTTCGTATTCAGGGCACTATGATGGCTCAACAATATGTGGATGATGTGCTGCGGCTGGGGACACTCCCCCACCTTCAAATGGTTCCCAACGCCCTGTATCAGCAGGATAACGCTCTACTGCACACTGCTTGCATCAGCCAACGTGTTCTGCAAGGTGTACAGATGCTTCCCTGGCCATCGTACTCTCCTGATCTGTCGCCAATCGAACACATTTGGGTTGTGATTGGACGCCATTTGCAGACCCTGCCACTAGCCCATTCAGAAGACAAACTGTGGCAAATGGTTGACAGGGAATGGAGAAACATTCCTCAGGACACCATTCGTATTCTCATTTACTCAGTACCTAGACGTGTTGCTTTGTGTATTGCCGTCCACAGTGGTTCGACAACTTACTAAGACAGCGCTGCTCTCCCTCTGTATTATGCATATCATTTTGAAATAAAGATCACTTATTGTTCACAACTGTCTCTCTCTGCTTGCCGAGTTTCAACACTTTCTGGCCACTCCTTATGCGTGTTGCATTTTCAATGTCAGGCAGTGTATATTTACACCTCTGCCTTCCTAAATCATTAAAGCACTTTTGTAGTTAGCCTGACTTAAAACAGTAGTGTGCAATTAATAAAAATTCAAAATTTTTGTTGCAGAATAATAATTTAAATATAATAAAATTAGAATCTAATATTTTTATGTAAATGTAATGCATTGTTTATCTGTGTGTCTGGAAGCGAAGAAACAAATTTGATTTGACAGCAGATTGTTTTTCAGTTTGCGTATTCTTACTACTCGATAGTAGTATTGTTATTCACTCAGAGCAATAATGTACCCCAGCTGCACAAGATTTGAATATCGCTTAATGTTCTGCAATGTTCAATAAATGTTAATAGACATTTAGATACCATTAATAAACATCTGGACGAACGGAATGTTACTGAACAAACCATAGAAAAACATTTTTGCCTGGATATATGTATGAAATAGTTTTTCAGTGCATAAAGTGTTTGATATGTTTTAAATATTATTTTGGTGTGTATGTGTGTATGCACTTTATTTATTCCTATTTGGTGCTACTTTATTTATTTATAGGTATTTGAAGATAAAATAGATTTCAAGAAAATTGCTTTACCTATGTCTGAACTTTCCAAAGGAAACGGAAATTTAAGTAGCTGTTGCATACTCATAAAAAAGTCAAAGTATATTAAAAAATTGTAGATAGTTGCTATAAGAAATTATATTTATGCCTTACATCATGAAAATGCTTATATGTTTGAATATAAATGCTTCATATTTTACTATGCTTTAGATAAATACCTATATTATATAGGTATGTACATAAACATTATGTACATATATGCATGGATGACCATTCTTGTCACAGGATGTCATCTTTTAGTTTTAGTAAGTGTCTTATTAATTACTTTTAGTTGAACATTTTTCTTTTTTTTCTAAAATAGTTTTTTATCGTACAAATCTGCTCACATGCAGTGTCCAGAACTTAATCAGAATGACTTTTCCCTCTCCCTTTTTTTGTCTTTTTTTTACATCAAAAGTTCTTTGACTTGTTTTACCATTTCCTGCAAATCTTGCATTCATTTTATGGAAAAACCAAATCAATTTTAAATCTGCATTATTATTCTGGGTGATTCAAAAAAGATCTTAAAGGGATTAACTTTTAATGTGTAAATGATCAAAACATACTTTCAATTAGAAGTCCATTTAAAAAAACGAGTAGCTTTCAGATTAGAAGATATGGCATTTTTTTTACTATGGGCTGTATATGTATTAAAATACAAAATTTAATTTTTATACAGTCTCTCCTTTCGTATCACTTATATTTGGAAAAATGTTGCTCTGTGGGTAAGAAGGTAAATTTAAAAAAAAAAAAATCCCATTTTTCTGAGTGGAATAGTTACTGAGATATTTCAAGTTAAAAATTTTAGCATTTGTCATCAAGCATTAAAAGGAAGACTCAAAAGTGAGAAAAATAAAATCATTTTCCAACTGATATTAATTTATGTTAGTGGTTATTCAACAGCTACATTTGACTTCTGAAAATCCTGTTTTAGGTAGAATTTTCGTACAATGTTTGGTAGTTTCTAGTGAAACTGTGTAATTCTCTAATTATACTTTGAATTTCCTTCTCCAGATGTGTGACATAATTAGTGGATGAACCCCCCTAAGAGACTAAATTATTGATAATGCAGTACCTATTACTTCAGGTTAAAACTGTACCTGTTAATGTCACACCTTTGAATGCATTTAATTGCTATTTTCCGACAAAGGGAACATTATTAACTTTTATCAACTCATAGTTGGTCCCCTGAAGTAAAGATTCTTTTTGCCTGAAAATGGGATGCCAAAACAGTGGGTAAAGTGGTGTAAGTCATCATTTTTAACATTAAATATCTGGCTAACTATTTCACTCAAAGACATGGGATTTTTTAAATAATATTCTTACACACAGAGCAACAATTGTCTAATTATAAATGATAGGAAAAGAGGGACCGTATAAAATTAAATTATGTAATTTAATATGCATACAGTTCCTAGTAAAATTTTCCATATCTGAAAGCTACTCCTTATTTAATGAACTTTTCTAATTGATAGTAGTGTCAATCACTTATGGTTTAAAAGGAAATCTCTAACATCTATTTTGAATCACCCAGTATAATGATTTATTGCCATTGAAAGATATCAAAAGTTTAAAATTATTGTTTCAGAAATCAATTGCAATATTTGTTTTAAATTTAACTAAAAAAAAACTAAAATTAACTTGAAATGAAAACCATTGCTTAAAAAAAAAAAAAAAAGTATCTGCAAAAGTTTGTTTTCCTTTGATTTAACATGTTTAAACTATATAACTTTCACAAATGTTGACTGCTCCTTGCCCAATTCAGAAACTTTTTGGGTTGAATTATACCTCAAAATATTTTTATAATTTGTATTTTATATAATTATTCCTTAAACTGCCTAATCGCTGTCTTTTGATTTATTAAAATATATTTGAAATGTTGTTAGTAATGGAAACATTCATTTTCCTAATGCGTGTTAAAGATTCAGTGTAGAGGATGCAAATTTAAATCTAAATTTGATAAAACTAGAGTTGAAGAACGAGTACATCCATTCAAAAAACTATTAAGAGGAAGCCAAATATCCTTTTATAGTTTTGTAAATAACTTTTATTTTTTTAATAAAGACTTAGCTTTAAAAAATAATAACTTTTAAAAAATTGCAGTGTTATTATTATATATTACATGATAACATTTAATGAAGAACAATACTTTATATGTGAAACTGGCATAGGAAATTTGACTCAGACTTTAATACTTTTCAAGAGTGTATACCTATCTTTAATAAACATCCTTCTACAGTTGTATAGTACAAGTTATTTTAGTGTCTACATTGGTTGTTATTGTCCGTAAAATAACAAGAAACTACTAATTACAAAAGTGAATGTTTTCTCATATAGTATGCAATGTGTGTATAATATGCGAAAATAGATTTATTATTAATCTTGAAATGTAAATCATTCAAAATCCAATCATTTGCTTAAGTGCATTAATTCTTGTATGCAGAAACGTCATTACAAGGTAGTTGTACATAAAAAAGGTAGTTCGTAAGAGCAAGGTACAATGTAATTAAAAAAAAAAAAAAAAAAGGTGCTCAAAGTGTCTGTCATTAGTTGCAGTATACATCTATGTACGAACTACAATTTCTTGTAAGACTTTCAGCAGTATTTGGGTTGTGATATTGTTAATTTAAATAAGAAAATCAAGATAGGTGTGTTTGACCAACTTATTTCATCTTCTGATAGCTTAAAAAAAAAAATTCTATAATCAGCAGGAGGTTGTACTTATGTTGCTGTGTAAATGCCTTATCGCAACACATTTTACACTTCTAAATGACTGTCATTTTTGCTTCAGTGTTAAACCAAAATCATTATGTGATAATGATTCAATGTTATCACACGAGAGTTTTCTTTTAACTTCAATGTGGAACTGTGTAATAGAAGTAACTTGAATGTTTAAGTTTGAAACAGTATGCTAGTATAAGGATTTAATGTGGCCAGTTGTCATTTTGAGCATATATATCTTGCTTTTCTCATTGAATTTCACTGTACTATGCTTTATTAGTAAATGGCACTACACTATTTTTATTAGTAAATGGGCATTCACGCACATTGCTATATTACACTTATGTATGTGATCAGTTACATAACTTCCAAACAGTTGTACTAAATAAGCAACAAAAACAATGTATGAAGGCACCTATGCAAAAATTAAGATAAGACTGTTTTTACCATGTATGCCATGCCATCATTTGGGATTGTTGGCATTGTAAAGATGCCAACCATATTTTTGACTTTAGTTCAGTTAAACTCATTTGCAAACCCCATTCGCCCAGTGAAATAAATTTTCTTTGAAATAAATTTCCCAGTGAAGCTTTCACTATCCACAAAAACATAGTTTTCTTAATGTAGATTTTGCTGTTCTCCTCCCTTTCTGAATGCTGGAAATCCCTCTGTTCTCAGTTACCTTAAATTTTCTGCTTCCCCATTGGCCTTTAAACTACCCTCTTTTGGATCCCTGCCAGGGTTCGTTGATTAAAATCACTATTTAAATCAAGGGATTTAAAAAAAAATCGATGATTAAGATCATTTTTCAAAAATGCATTTTGTATTGATAGAATTTGTATTGATAGATTGATGATGATATTCTAAATAAAAATCTTTAACACTCAAATGAAATTAATTTCTTGTAATAGCATTAGATGGCACTGCAGTGGTTTAGGGAATCCTTCAAGGTAAAGGGGGGGGGAGTGATTTTGAGTGTGACAGTGTGAGAACAAAAGAAATTTGATCAGGAAAATTGGCATTACTAGAATTATTTCAGATTTTAGAACATGCTTGTTTAGGATTCCGTGTTCAGAGAGCTATTGCTAAAGTACAAGGATAATGGCAGGAATTAAGATAATATTTGGATGTACTTTAATGAAGAGCAGACAGTTTCTGGAAAAGGTGTTAAAACCAAATGCAAGAACTGTGGAAAAGTTATGATGGGATTAGTAGCCAGAATGAAAGCACATGTAGATAAATGTTTCTCCTCTGGCAGAAATGATATTAATAGTGATCAACCTCAAGAAACAGTTGAGAACAATTTAACTTGTACAAAATCTGAGGCAGCCAAACCTATAAAAAGAAAAATTGGTGAGCTAGAAAATGATGTTGGTGTTCTTAAGAACAGCATGAATGATTGTCATAAAAACCACTAAAACCCAAAAGCAAATAAGAGGAATTGGCAAGATATATTTATGCCACCAATTCTGCTTTTCATCAGGTTAATCATCCCCAATTTAAAATGATGATTTCTGCTTTAAGGCCAGGGTATACTGCTCCAAATGAAGTAGAAATAGGTGGAGCATTACTTGATAATATACAGGATGTCCAGCCTTAATGTGACCCAATAGCTAATTCCCGAACCATTCGGTTTAGATATGCACTTCCAATTTGAAAAATGTTTTTAAAAAGGTAAAGAATGTTTTTACATGCTTTTCGAACCAAAAAACCCATTTAGAAAAAAATTACAAAAATTAAATTTTTATACGGTCCCCAGGTCCTATCACTTATATTTAGGAAAAGATGCAGTACACAAAAACAAAGTAAACACAAAAAGTTTCATTTTATTACGATAAAAACTGACCAAGTTATGGAACTTTGAAAATCATACATTTCATCCATTTTCTCGGCCAATTTCAAGAAGCTAGTAAGGGACCGTCTCCAAAGTGAAATTAATTGGAATTCTGCCAGGAAACATTCGCTCTTGCAAAGTACACACATTACGTTAATATTACAATAACTGAGTACTTAAGAAACAAAATTTATTCTGTGTACGTGTAAAACATAGATAAAATAAAATATTTTGGACGAAGAAAACTTTTCAAAAGCAGTTCCAAAAACTTAGACTTATTTGCCTGCAGCTTTAGACTGATTTGCTGCGGAACTAATCATGGAAAACGTTAAAAATCTGTTGTGTAGTCGCTTACAATTGCATACAGTCGTATTCTAATATTATGAATTCTAGTACAGGAGAACGAGTTAGTTATTAGGAGAAGTTAAAAAATAGTAAGTGCGGCGTTTCTACCGGGTGCAGCGCTTATAATATTTTTAATTTTTTTTAGCTGATCTTCAACGAAAAATCGAAAAATTCGTTTCGTGATAATTTTCTCAAAAGATGGTGCCACCACCGACACGTACTCTTTAGCGTGCACAGATCACAGCATAACGAATCAGAATGCGAACCCCTACCCCCATAGAAAAGAGGTTTGATCTTTGATCCAGTTTTGGAGAAAGTCAAAGCACCTTGAGATGGGTCCATGTCCCGTGCTCTGAAGTGGATGGCTTCATACATCCAACCTATGTCTCCTCAATTAAGTAAAAAGAAAAAAGAATAGAAGTAAATCTTTTACATCTACATTTTAGAACTATAATTAAATTTTAATGAAGTTTTGAATATATATTTTGAAGGGTTAAAGTTCTGTAAAATACCGCAAAAGTGCACTACCCTCTATTAAATGCACCCGTTTTTCACATGAACCTCTATTGTTCTTAAAATACTGAATTTCAGCCAAAATTAGTCAATGTTGCGCACGGTGCAAGTTTAACCCTCCCCCCCCCTCCCCCCCCCAAAAAAAAAAGTTAATCTGAAAGATTTTTTTTTTTTTGCCGTGCGGCTTTGCACCCTGTGCACTCTATGGAATAAACACTGCCAACTAATTGGTATGCTCAAGAAATGCTGAGTGCTTTTAAAATAAATCCCAATGTTATAAATATAAAAAATAATAAATAAATACCATCAAGAGTTGTTACACAACATTCAGTTTAAAGCAACAATTTGCTGAAGCAAGCTCATTACGTAATCAACAGCTGGCCATCCACGGGGGGGGGGGGGGGATGTTTACTTTTAACTGGAGACTCTTCTCACACATCGATTGCTGTTTTCATTTTAATGGTGCCTGGTAGTCTATCCGAACTTTGTGCGGATGCAAGAAGGTTTTTAGAAGTTATTTTTTTATTTCTATAAATTCGCCTTTGTGAATATAAACATTGATATCTGATTATTTGAAAATAGAAATCGTAAGCTTCGTAAAATAGTGGCAAATACTTTAAAACATTCTATGGGAAGGGGGAGAAAAAAGGAGATTTTTTTACCGTTTATCCAATTTCTCCCGAAATATATCCGATCAACTTAATAGCTTTTTTAATAAATTAGGTCTAATTAGTAATGCAACATATTTTTTATTTATTTATTTTTTGTTAATTAAGAAATTATTTTAGAAAACATTGAATTTTATCTGGCATTGACTTCTGACCACGATCACCCCCCCCCCCCCCCACACACACACACACCAATGATCGCGGCTGTGGCGTTTTTGACGATTTTCTAGCTAACTAAGCTCATTTTCGTGGGTGCGGCATTTCTTCCATAAATTACGGTAATCATCGCAACGGGCATCGTTTTTTGTTTATGAAGGGGCACGATTTGCTATTTGGAGAGGAAACATTATGGACCAATTCGTTTTTCAACATGTACACATGCATTGTTTTTTTTTTTTTTTTTTTTTTTTTTTTTAATTGATATTGTACCTTTTTGAAAAAGAAAAATGGAGGAAAATTTTTTTTTGGTGCAAAATAAATCTGCTGTCTTTAAATGAAAACTTAAAGGAGAAATCAATACGCCTTTCATAACTTGTTATTCGAAAAGTTTTTATGTATTCACACTGTTTACAAAAGCGATTCATATGTTTTACCTTTTCGAGATTTAAAAAAAAAAAAAGCCCCCTCCTCTGAAATGGGTAACGATCCGCCACAGCTCTATGTATTATGTATTTTCCCGATTTGAACTGGCACTATTTTTTTCAGGCCCCACCACTGAAGCAGGTCACGAGCCGCCACTGGCTGTTATAGAAAGTGGACAGATTCTATTATGGAAGGGAAGGATAGACTTGCAATACCATTAAAACTATTAGAAGAAAATGAAACTCAAGAAGAAATTAATAAAAATAAAAAAAAGAATAAATAGAAAACTAGATAACTTATGATACTTAATTTGTAATCTCATTATTAATTTCTCATAATCTTAATTTTTAACTTCCCATAATTCTTAATTTCTCTCAACAGTCATTAAATATTTTTTGTTTGCATTTACTTTGTATATTGTGTTCAAGTATTATAAATGAATATGTAAATATTAGATGAGGTTAAATTACTGATACAAAAGCATATGCTATTAAAAGTACACACATTTAATTATTCCAACCATCAAATTTATTTTGTTTTCGGTACTGCTTACCAATTACGTGTTGTTGTATAAGAGGTATAATATTTAGGTTTTCAAAAATCTCCATTTAGTACTACTTGTGATTTGTAATAGAACCAAAGAATGAGATAGAAGCTTTTGTTTTAAAATTTAGTTTTCATTTTATTTGTGCTCTCTTTTTCGAGAGGAAGATTCCCTAAATAATTCTGAAAAAGAAAAAAAAAGGGACAGGGATTGGCAACCTGTGGCTCGCAAGCCGCATACAGATCATACTCATGGTTCTTGAGTAGGAAAAAAATGACTTAACCACAGAAAGGTTGCTGACTCCTGATATGTATTGTTTTTACCAAGTTGCTGATAGCATAGCCTGTATACACCCTTTTTTTCCACAGCTTTCCTAAAGTGCTTTCAAATAGTGTTTTGCTTTTAGCAAATGGTGTTTGCTCGCAAACTTTGCTTTTCTTGTATGCATTTATTGTGTTCCTTAAACTTCAATTTTATGCTCCAAAATCATGTTAATTCTGATCTCGAATCTTAGTTTTCCTCTCGGAAACTATTTTTTTGTGCTCCCGAGGTGCTCCAAAATGGAATTTTTCTGCTCCCAAATAGAATTTTTCTGCTCCCAAATGGAATTTTTCTGCTCCCGAGGTGCTCCCAAATGAAATTTTTTCTGCTCCCGGGGTGCTCCCAAATCGAGTGTTGGAGTTAACATCCCTGATCATGCCATTATAGTCTTTCAAACAGGCAAGCTTATGCCAAGCTTGATCGCAATCTAATTTGTCAAATTCTATCTTAACCAATTGATCAACCTGATAAACAGCAAATTCTTGCTCAATTGCACACCTCTCTGACATGGGTAGAAAAAATACATCACAAAACTCTACTCAAATTTTACAATGGAACAAAGAGAAATATTAGCTATTTATTTCACAGTGCTTGTATAATTCATCAGTTAATGGAAATTTTTTCTTCATATAAGAAAGAGCCTGCTCATAAAAACCTCTAACATCACTATAAAAATTACCAAGATTTTCAGCAGGAAAGTTTGTGTTGTTAATTAGTTGACGAGTCCTGGCTCCAATTACCAAATCTCCATCATCTTTTTGATACTTTCTCTTGGTAAAATCAATATCCGTAATGGAGTTAGCTTCAATAATGGGAGTAGGTTTAATGAATCTTGAAAGCACAGAAGTGCACAAGTTAACAAGTTCTCGTTGATATTTATATACCAATGGTGTCTCACTTTGCATAAGTGCGTTAGCAGCTTCAAACACAGGTATCACAGCCTGTAAAAACACTAAATACAACTCAGTTTCAGGAGCTTCAATTTTTTCCTTAATACAAATAAATGTAGAACTGTTGCCATCATCCTCACAAACAAATTTTTTCAGAGCATCCCACTGTTCAATAAATCTATTGATCACTTTACCCATAGAAAGCCACCTGGTAACTCCATACTTTAAAAAAGTTTCTTATTTTCAAGACCATAATCATCTTCACATAATTTTAATAAATGCTGTCTCTTTGCACTTTTTTTTAAGTAATAGAAAACATCTACTAAAAAACTTTCAACATTGAATTGCTCAATTTTTTAGAAGCATGTTGTGCAGCTAAATGTATTAGGTGACAGGCACAATCATGGACCACTAAATTAGGGTTTTCTTTTTTAAGGAAAGCACCAACCCCTTTGTGCTCATCCTGCATGACCGCTGCATTTTCTGCAGAAAAACCAATGCAATTAATCCAAGGTATCTGATTATTCTCAGATTCATTCTTAAATAAAAGAAAAATGTTTTCCTCAGTTGCATCTTCTCCTAAATTTGGGAGGGAAAGCAAAGTAGTTTTTATCCTGGCGGCCACTTCATCATAGAACATTACAACGATGGGAAATAGTTTATGATCAGACACTGAATTGCTGCCATCTGTAGAAAGAGCAAATTTATTATTTTTAATATCATATAAATTCTCTTTTGTTGTGCATGCGAAGCTTTTCAAAATTTCTATAGATTTACTTCTTGCGCAAGCATATTTCGATGCGTTGTTGTAGTCGGGAAACATTCCGCTTAAACAGTGGTCCAGCATGGTCTGCGGCTGATAATGCTATATTATGTTCAACTAAGAACTTCACAAAAAGAACCTCTGCTCTTTCTACATCAAGGTTTTCTTTATTTTTAAATAATTTCTTGAAATCTTTGTTGGAAGAGCATAGCTCAGGATTTTGCCGATGTCTAGCTCCCTCAATATGCCTCAGGCAATCGTTTTTACCGCCATGGGATATCAAAAAGTCACTTTTGCAAACTTTGCAATAAACGCGAAAAGAAGATTTCTTTGATCTCTCCAAAACAGGCCATGTTTCTGAATATTCTTTTCTATATAATTGAGTGTTTTCTTTTAGACATTATGATTCACTAATGATATGAATAAAAACACACTTGATAATAATTCAAATAATAATAATAATAATAATACAAGCAACGCAGAACAACGAGTTAAACTACCGAAAACACGTGATCGAAAACAACAAGGAAGATGAGTTAGAGAGCAAACAAATGCTCTTAAACGACTGACTACACAGCGGAATTCCCTTCTCAATCTAATGCCACTGATTGGAGAATTCTGCTATAACAACAATGCGATATTTAGCCACGCCTATTTTTAAACCTGTACGGAAACGGATTGCTGTTTCCGCGAAGGATAAACACATTCTTCTGAATTTTGCATGTATTTCTCTCCTTTTTTCTTTTTTTCAACATTTGGCTATTTTCTGGAGAAAATATTGCGTTCTGCAGAATATCCGGAGTAGCAATGTATTTTCGAAGTTGCTCCGGAAGAACTGGAGCAGTTGGCAGGTATGATCTAAGCTTTTATTATTTTAAGTCTTCTTACTTATTCTCGACTCCTTTTTGTCTTGTACTTAGTCTTTAAAAATAACAATCTTTAAAAATAACAATTTAGCCATTATTTATAGGTACAATTATTTTTCAAAAATCATGTTATAAACCAAAGTTTTAGAAAATAAGTGCTAGGATTCCAATTTTATGTTAAATCAAAATTTTCATTGAACATATTTTTAATGAACTGCATCAATGTTTGCTGTGCTGAGTTGAAAGAAAATTAAGTAGAAATTATATTTGTTCTTTGCAATGAGTTTTATTTGATTTTAATTGATATATAAAAATATCTTTTTAGTCTATAAATATCTTTAAAAATAACTGAACTTGGGTACTTCATTTGCTGGTGTATATTCTAAGAACTGCTTTATTCATTGTCTTTAAGATAAAAATGCATAGCTATGGGCAGTGTTTACACTTCTTTTTAAAAAGACATGATGGATTTATTAAAAAAGCACCTTCTATTGTAAAAAGGGCAGCTGTTGAGAAAAAGGGTGATTTTCCTAACATACTGCGGACAAGATGTAAGACTTATTTCTTCTTTCCGTAAAAAGCAGAGTGCATTAGTACTGAAGAAAAAAGGGCAGGACACATCAGCAGTGTAAAAAAGGTGGATAGGCCGCAATGCACTTTGAAAAATGCAAAACAGAAACACTGATTATGCAAAAACCCTAGTAAAAAGTATGCACAAGTGTACAGTGATCAAATGTGTTCATGTTGAAGTAGCCTTGTTTGGCTTTTCTGAAACTTGTTTGTTTTGTTAATATGCTATCATACGTTTTTCAAAAGATGAAATATTTTTGGAGTTACAATAACTAGAACAAAATAATGCAATAAAACACAGGCATCTAAATTGAAATCTTTTAATTTTCAACTATTAGAAAAGCATCAAAATTTGCTAAATAAATTTACTGATGCATCAATTTAACTTAACAGCTTGTGCGTAATATAATTAAACGTTTGTAAATGTATAAAATACTTTTTAAAAAATTAGCCTTTGTCAGTGTGCAATATTTACGTAGACTTTCTTGCCTTCACTTTCTTTCCCTGTGTTGAGGTTTAACCCTACAAGGCTCAATTTTTTTTTTCTATGTCTGCAATAAATATATGTGATAATGTTAGTGATTATTATTTAAGGAAAAATAGTTTTAAAAATAACTTAATACTTTACTAGAAAATCACTTTTTATTTTAGTTTTGTATGTAGTACACTGGGCCTTAGCTTATACATTTTTGATATTTATTTTGAAATTTTAGTATTCAAATCATTTCTTGATATGACAAGCTGCTACACACAGTAATTTTTTCCGGGTCAAAACTCTTTGCTAACAATTTTTTTGAAATAAACAAAACCCTTTCTTAAGATTACTGTTTAAACTTCAGTCAGTTTTGGCAATAATACGAACAGTAAGAATATCTATAATAACAGCCTGAATTATATTGTTGCTTTCTATGTATAAATACTCTTAAAAATTGACAGATGTCTGTACTAGTATTTTATAGACGCAGAGGAATAATTAAAGTTTGTTCCACATATGGTACCAGGTGCCAGGTAGGGTTAAGATAAGTATATAGATTGTCTTAAAAAATAAGTTTTTGTGCTATTTCGTGAATGTTTTGTTAATGGCATGACCAAGTAGAAATGGAAAAAACAGTAAGCACTATTGATCATTTTTGAAATATATAGGCACTGAATCTTACTCAGGTTCAAAATGACATTTTCATCGCAATTAATTCAGTTTTTATCTTTCTTGAGGTGCTAACTTATCATATCAAATGAAAAGTTATCTATATGGATTCGGGTATTTTCTAATGCATTTATTATAATCCACATGGGTTTGAGATGAGTCAATTTTTTAAAATAGTCTTCTGAATTTAATATGTGGTAAATAAAAACTAGGCCCTGCATGAACTTCCTAGTGCAAGGGCTCGGAAATGTGTAATACAATACTTTAAGCGTTAATTTATAAATGCAAATATATAATTCTTGTACAGCTTTTAGTTTTAAAAAAAAGAAGGGAAAAATGCAATTTATACAAATTTGGTAGAAAAGATTTATTTTCTCATAAATTTTTCCTAAGCATGTTATTTATTTTCTTTTGAATTAAGACTTTTTTTTATATTAAATTTCTATCAAAAGATTTGATAAGGATAAAAAAAAATCTTGTTACTTTTTCCCATGCAAGTATTAGAAAACTGTCAAATTGTTTACCCATGTGTAATTAGTCATCATTGTTTACTTAAAAATGTAAATGGAACTGTAAATATTTATTTATAGTGACTGATGGCCTTATAAAGAATTATTGAATATGTTTGCTTAATAATCTAAATGGTATCTTGTATTTCACTTGAAAAGATAAAAACTTATTGTAACTTTTTTTGATAGACTATCAAAATATTTAAGTTTGTACTGTTATTTCAAGAAAGAAACCAAATCGATGTACTACTAATTCCTGTGTGAGTAACCATATAAAGTATTGACAAATGTCAAATTGTTTCTTTTTCTTATTGTTGTAAATTATAATTAACGAATGTTAAAAAAATTGTAGCATTATAGCTGAGAAAATATTTATACTTTTTTTCATTTAATTATCTTAGATTGTTAATGTTATTCATATTTTTAAATTGTTATCTGTTAATATGTATACTTAACAATGATTACTCTGTTTTATATGTATATATTTATTCTACAGAAATTTATTTACTTTTAAATATGTAAGAATGTATTAGTATTATAAATGGTAGAGGAAATTATTAATTCTAAGAGGAATTTGGGCTCTGTTATGTTACATTTATCTGTACAGCATACAGTATTTTAGAATTTGCCTTAAGTTCATTAGTAATTATTTACAGTATCGAAGTTCATTTGTATATCCATAATATAATTTTAGATTTGATTCACAAAAGCTGTATAATGCATTTCTTGGAATGTTGTCTTTGTACATGTTTTTAATTTTTGTGTCAATTTTCTACTGAGAAACAGTAAAATAATGTGCCTTTTTTGCGTTTATATTTTAAATTATTTTATTAAAGTAACCTCATTTTGAATACCTCATTGTGCATATTTGTTGATTAGTAAAATTTAATGGAACATTAAAAAAAAAAAAACTGGTTTCATTGCAACTAATTTTTTTTTCCTGTAAAATTAGAGATAATTTTTTATCCTAATTGTTAACCTTTAGTAGTTCTCTGGGTCAAATGCTCACTTACCAAACATTTTCAGCCAAAAGCAAGTTCTGGGGACCACAGTTGTCCTGGGGATTTCTACCTTATTCGTGTACTTGTAAAACAGGTTCCTTTTGTGGAAGTTTTACTCTCAGTAAGTTACCTTTTGTTAGAAAGAAGAGAGAGGGTTTTTAGACAAGATTCGATGACTTTCTTTGTGACAATCATGGAAGTCACAAAAAAGTCAGGAAATTGGAGGGGAAAAAATATATGAAAGTCAAGGAAAGGTCGTTTAATAGAGGCATTAAATAACGGAATTTGCCAAAAATTGTGAATTTGATTTTATTTGCTAACATTGATTATGTTTTTAACACCTATTTTTATTTTTATATGCAATAAAGCTAAATTATCCTTCACATGTAGGTCAAGGGATACTCATAAGAAGTCAATTTGTTGTTTTGATATGAAAAATCTTAAATATGGTAGACACCCTAAATAAGAAAATTTGGTGATAAAGGAATAACAGGTTTTGCTGTTGGTGATTTAAGAAGACTTTTATAATAAGATTTTTCATATTCATAAAGAGTTATTTTGAAAAGTGGAAGTTTAAATAAAAAATTTTCTAGCAATTTTAGGCAGTGGGATTAAATTTTTAGAAAATAAAAAATAAATAAGAAATGTTCTAAATATAAGAAATATCTGAAAATGTGAAAATAACTGGAGTTTATTTCTTATAAAATTATTTTAAATGAGAAACTCATTTCTATTAACTTAGTATTAAAACTTTTGCAATACTGAAAAACCGTGATTAGTGCAATTAGAAGAAAAAAAAGGGTTATTAAATATTGGTAGCTGGAAAGATCATACTAAATAAACATTATTAAATGAAGAAATTTGTTTCTGGTTCAAGATATTGGACTCAAATATTTATAAACTTTAAGAAGAAATATGTATATATTTGCTGTATAAATTTTCATTTATACAAATATATCAAAAATAAGTAAAATGATATAGCAGTGTTCAAGAAAAGTTTTCATTAGGGAAGTGGGCAATCAAAAAATAATTGTGCATTTATATTGGCAACATGGCTCCAGTTGCGTATACTTCATGGCTGCTTTATATTCCTTCCTCACATTTATGAAAATCCAAATGGCTGAACTAAAGGACCCTCCACAATGGTGCATTTTAAGGGAAGGGAGTAAAAAATCGTGTTCCCGCTGAATTCTCTGCTAAACTGAGTGTGATTTCTTACTCCCAGCATGCAAGGCTGAGATGGTTAAGAATACTTACTGAAGTTTAAAAGTTTTGTCATTGTTACAAATATTTTAAGTTAGCAACTGAGTTTTTGTTAAATATAATTATGCCTTTATATTTTTACCTGAAAATTCTTTGACACTACCAGTATTCAAAGTGCATTATAAAACTGAATTTGTTAGTTGTATGGATATGTGTATATTGGTGCATGCACAGATTTTTATATTTAGGCAGTACACACAAGTAAAAAATAATACTGAAAATCATGTTTGTTCTTTTACAGAGTATATATTCAATTCCCTGATTTTTTTATTGATGAGAGTATTCATATTTATTATTACCTTTCTATCTGTAATTTGCATATTTTCAAACATATTGCTTAAGTGATATGCATTTTTCAAGTAAGTATACAATATGAAGCAAATGATATTTTAGAATATTGCTTAGAAATAAGTTTTGAATGATGGAAAAAGTTTAATTCTGAAAATATTTTCAATTAATAGCTGTAATCAGTAGAATCATTTCACAAACAAGTGAAATTGAATAACAATCTGTACCCAACATATATTTCTCTAAATCAAAGTTATCATCCCTTAACATTTTAGTCTTTTAAATTTATATATTTTGATATGAAGTTTAAAATCCCCTTAAATAGACCTGTTTGGCTTAAACAAAAGCATAATCTGCAATTCTGTAGATAATCAGCATACATCATATTAAAACTTTTGGACCACATTTAAAAAAAATATTGATTTGTGTATGCTCTTATATACACATGTGTAAGTTAACCTTTGTTAATAGAAATGTGAAAACAAAAATTGTATATATCATAAAACAAAATATATGGTGTGAAAACCCATCAACACCATTCAAGTATATATTGCCTTAATGTAGTGTCTGTATATATAACTGTTAAATTTTTATATTGCGTTTCTGAGTGAGCATTAATCAAGTAACTTTCATGTATGATAATTTTTAATGTTTTTAAAGATTTTTAATTAACACAAGAACATTTTTATTTCATTTGATGTTATAGCATGTAAAAACAAATGTTACGTTTTTATAATTTTCAACAATTTTGCCATTAAGCCATTTAACTGTACCCCAGAGCCAGTTGAATGCAAGTCCATGTATTACAATTTTCGGGTTAAGGCGTTGATTCTAAACGAAATATCTATGAATGGGTTAAGTATATACAAATTTAATAATGTCTAATTTTTTCTGACTGATTCAGTTATTAGCTCTGCAACCAGACCTATAGTTCATTTCTTACAGTTTGGGTGCCCTCCTGAAAAGTTAGTCTAGTATGACTTACGTTAGTCTGGTTCTGAGGTATAGAATTGCAGCTTGTTTATTTTTCATAAATTCTTGTAAAATTTTTGTATCATGTTGTACTTTCCTACTGTACTTTTGTCATATGTGTATACACATTTTTCCGTTGTATCTTTTACATTCCTTTGCTGAGTCATCATTTTTGCGAATTAAAAAAAATTTACGTGTTTCATACAGTTATGAAAGAAATATTATTTAAAATTGCTCTATGCCCATTTTTAGAAATTTTAGATTGAATGTATGTGTGTATAAAAGTCTATCTTTTAAAAGTTTCAAGCCATGTGAAACCTTTTTTTTTTATAGGTATGTAGTTTAAATGACTATTTTTGTACCTTCGAGTCACTGTTTAGATTAGGAATCTGTTTTTCTTACCATTTGGAGTCATATTTTAAATAAGTACACTGCAATTGTTATGTTTTCAGTCATTTTAGAATTTATTCCTGTTATTTTTATTTAGAATTATTTGTTATATTTATGCATTCTGTTTGCTTGTTGTTATAATTTTTTTTATTATCAAGCTATCAGTTTGAAAGAGTCGTATAGAAATATTCCTTTTATTTCATAGGATATTATATTAATAACTGATAATGTAGATTTTTAGATATAGTTTTTTTAATTTAGCAGCTAAATCTTTATTTCCTTAGCAGTGGCTTTTGTGACATGTGGCAGCTTAATAGGTGGCTTTTCTTTGCTGAGCTGTTTGTTCTTATTTAAACCTTACTATACACACACACACATATATATATTACACTCTGTCTATCCCCCATAACTATGACAAATTTGTAACTGCTATTTAAGAAAATAACTGTTGTTACTACATTAACCTTTCTTGCCATATAACCATTTCCCTCACATTCTCCAGTTTTATTATATACTTGCAGTATTGAATCAGTATGCAAGACTCTGTAAATGAAGGTTTATAACTTCACCTAAAAAGTATCTATTAAACTAGTGAAAATTTTGTGTTACTTTTTAACCATTTAACATTTTATGGAAATCTTTTCTTTTTTTTTAATTTACAAAACAAATATATAAAAACTGACTAATACTTAAGTGTGTTTGTGATGAATGGTTATAGTGTTAAAATTTGGTAGATAGATGGTGAAACCATAGTACCAGAAATAAGTAATGAAAAATTGTCTTACTCTCACCTTTCTCTGTATCAGAGATGCTAGAAAAGTAAAAAGCAATTTTCATTTGTCACCATTCTGGTGACTACATATTTAGCATTCCAGATCTCAGTTAACAACATTGCTTGAATTTTTGATTTGCAAGTCTGCTAAGATAGAGACAAAATACAAGCAATCTTTATTTTGCTTTAAGGTTACATTTTATTCCACAAAAAGCCCAAATACAAATCGGTCTGAGAGGCTGAAAACTTAGAATCCTTTATACTTAGAAATTAAGACAATTTTTGCACATTGTGTATTAAATTTTGTGCATGTATATGTATTATAATTTAATGCAAATTTAACATTTGAAAAATTATGAGCTTTGTTTTGCAGTTAAATTTGTCATGAACAAAGGGGTTAGATATTACTTGTTTTCCATTGCTTAGATACAGTTTTATTTTTCTAGAAAAGAAAAATTATAATTAAAGTATGCTAATTTTTAGTTATGTTTTAAAAATGAGTTTTTCATGCATATTTTATGAACTTTTCTTTAAGTGGATTTTATCGTGGTACAAATGTCAAATGTGAAATTGTGATAATTAAATGTTACTAGTGATCAATAAAATTTAATTGTGCATGTAAAATGAGTACTTAATTTTTTTATACAAATGTTGTGATTGGTCTATTTTATCATTTTTTTAAATTAAAAGAATTTATCCTACTAAATTAAAAAGAATTATGAAAGGACACACTTTATATTTTTCAGTTTTAAGTGGTGCTAATTCTGCACCAAATTGTTTCTTTCTCTGTTTAGAATTGATGTTTTGCTGCACTTTGTACCATGAAACTTTCAGTAAATTTTATGCTATTATTTTGTTTTCATCTAAAGAAATACTCGCACTGAAGGCTGGACAATGTGGTTATTGACTGGTACTTAGTGATAAATGCCACAGTTCTCTTTTCTAATTTAAGATCAGAATGTTGCCTATTTTCTGTGACCTGGTGCTAGGTTGACATTTGTGGCCCCTGACTCTTATAGCTTCATAGGAGTTATATAAAATAAACTTTCTACCCAGTATAAAAATTTTAAATAAGAACTTAAACCTTCTTCATTGTTTTATTACTTTATATTCAAAAATATATCTAAAATATTTATTTTTTAATAATAGTACTGCTGACTTGTAACTTATTTCAGAGGTAGGGCCCAAGAAAATAGTGCGAGTTCAAATCGGAAAAAATACATATAAAATATCTTATCCTCTGTGCACACAGAGTAAGTACTTAAAAATTTTCAAAGGGTAAATGATTATAAAAATTACTGTACAAATTTTGCTGCTTTTTACCTAATTTTAGCATTAAAAAGTTTGTTCTGTTACTAATCAAAAAGTCATTTTTCTTAATATGTTTAATTTTTCTTTAGATGTATGTTCTTTAGCTGCTCGTTCACAAATTTTAAATGATCTCTATTTTGAAATCAATATTAACATATAAAATACATTTACAGATTGTATTTTGAAAATCTGGAAAATGAAGCAGTAAAATATCTGACTAGAAAAAAATATAAGATCTCACGAATGAAAAAGGCTTGCCTACTGAGCGGAAAATTTTATTAATAGCTACCAGCTTGGCAAAAATTCCCCTTTCAGTCGTGAAGAACACCATCACAGGGCCAGACAGATCTCTGCCCTAAATGACAGCATTAAATAAGTTGTTTTGAAGTCAAGTTAATAACATGCCAGTATAGCTTTTATGCTAAGTAGCCAAATATGCTAACCTGGTATACGGAGGAACACAAGACAAAGTAGACAGTTTTCGGGCACTAATAAAGTTACCCATGCTTGTTGATTGTTAGAATAGGAAAACACAGATCTGAGTTCTTTTAAGTGCTTTTTTTTTCTAATCGATAGTATTAAAATAGAATAAAATGTATGCATTTATTCAATAAAGGTTAATTATTAAATAAAGTGGTTTACATAGTAGAAAGAGGTCATGGCCCCTGTAGTTTCTTTTGATCAGCAACCACTGAATAATATTAACATATCAAACTTTTATTTCAGTTGCTTTCAAATGCTTTTAATGAATTTCTGCCTAAAAACAGTCATACAACTTTCCAGGAACTGATATAGCAAGGTTTCTATAGACCTGAAAAGTTTGTCAAAATTGGGGAAATAGCAAAAAGGTAAGAAAAATTGCAATATGTGTGAGGGGGAAAAAAAAAAAGTCAATCAAGTTGATGTGAGCTAACATGGGAAAGCCTTGTATAGTGCCTTGATTATTTTGAGTGAGAAATATATACAGTAATTATGAAGTACAGTGCCATGTCCAATCACTTGGCTAACTGAATATTTACTAAGTGGGCAACCATGATAAATGTACTGCCTCTTCTTCATATCAGATAATTCATTGTAATAGGTCTATTTGAATGTTTTATTTGCTGCAGTTCTTATGATTATCTGTAAATTTTCAAGGTATTTCCTGTATGATTGCTATAAATAAAAATTGTAAAATGTAAAAGATAAGAAAAAAAGTCTGAAATATACAATTTTAGATATCTGTAAGAACATTTATAGAAACACTGGCATAGTCAGGGTTCTTAGCACCTGATACTTTAGTTTGCTGTTCATTGTTTCTAGTTTTGCGTTACTCTGCTGTTGCCTCCCCATATTTGTTTCAGTTGGCTGCCCATGACTAACCCCCCTCCTCTGTCTCCCCCAACCTCTTCTCTTTTTGTCATTGGAATATGAAAGCAATAGGGAAAAAAAAACACACTAACATGATCATAATGTTACTTATTTTGGTGTTTTTAAGATACCAAAATAATTAAAGCAAATATTTCCCCTTTTCTCTGCATATGTTTGTGTAAATTTGTCTGATGATTTAAGAAATATAGTAAAAGTAGAAAAGGTTAGGTGGGTAGAAGAAATTAGCAAAGAGGATAAGGTATTTATTTTTAGATTGTTTATTAGAAATGCTATTATTTTAATGTATCACTCTTGCTATGCTCTCAGATTGTAGTATAAATTTGTAATATAAACACTGAAACAGTACATGCAAAAATGTGCTGGATAGGCAAGAGTTATGTCATATTTCTCAACAAAATATTACATTATAAGTAATATGATATTAACAAGATGTTAAGTAATTTTTCAAAAAGCTTTTTAATTTTCCGTAAAAAAGGCAGACGTACTTTGAATTTGTATGAGTGCCTTAAAAATGTTTAAAATGAACTCAATATGTATTGGTCTATTACAGGGTTGTCCAACATTTTTGTGCAAGGGTCCACTTAAAAAACTTTTGTTAAACTCAAATCAACAGCATTATGTATATACATATAATGACAGGGAATGGGGACAATAAAGGTGCGTTCAGACTAGTGTTTTTACCGTTCTTCTTGTAGCTAATGTCGCAAAAATCGTTAGCACAAAAATTCAAAGCGTTCACACTCTGGACGGTTTTGAGTTCTGGAAGTTTTGAATCGGTTGGAGAGGGGTTCTAGGTGAAATGAAAAAGGGTTGAGTACGGTGTATGCGGGAAGAATGATTGATGTTGACCTCCTTTCCCCATCTTGAAAACGTATCAACAAAAGAAGAGGGGGAATCATAGAGACATTAGGCATGGATTTGGAAAGAACTTAAATCCCAGAAAACTGGTTTTAACATCGCTAACTGACGTCATAACTAAGACCGATAGCTACAATAAGAACATAGTCTGAACGCACTTTAACTTCTGATTAAGTACAGTACCTTCTGGCAAAGTTTTTAATATGTGGTTAAACCAAGAATTAAAGAACCAGGGGGGGGGGGGGGAAAGGATCTGCAGTTATATAGATTTCTTACATCAAAGGAGCTGCTGCATATATGCTCTCTGAAAGTATTATCAATAAATGGTGGCAGTAACTAGAGATGTAATGAATAGTGATTTGTCTGAATGTCGAATATTCGGCCAATTTTTAGTGTAATTAAATCAAACATTAATAAAGTAAGTAAATTTAATATTTAATTATCTTTAGGGGGTAGGAGAGGGTAATACTTTAAATAGCTTTGCGTCAACCTGACATTTAAAGTTAAATAACTTTTACAGTAGTATATTTATATATAGAGATATTCCTATAATTTGTATGCATTTTATTTAAAACAAACTGATTGTCGCTGTTAATTTCACTTTCTGATCCCTTTCACACTATAGAAATCATTTAAGCCCAAAAATTAACTTTTATTTTACTTGTTTTCTCAATTTTGTACTTAAACACAATAAATTTATTTTCAGTGTGCAGTTGTAGATACATTTTTCTACCTTCCTCTTTTTTTTGCGGGGGAGGGGAAGGGATCAGAAAGTGAAATTAACAGTGACAATCGGTTTGTTTTAAATAAAATGTATACAAATTATAGGAGTATCTCTCTATATAAATATACTACTGTAGAAGTTATTTAACTTTAAATGTCAGGGAGGGACATAAAGAGACCTAAATAAAATATACAATAAACAAAATGTTATCATGAATCAATGTATTTATGTGTACCACAACAGATTGATTTAAGAGATTCTTTATAGCTAAATTTAGAGGCCCACATGTATTTAAAAGAAATAAATTAAAATCAAATTCTATTCTTCAGATTATTACACTGCTCATATGATACACAGTAAGTTTATTGTATCACAATTTATCAATTTTATTGTTCAAGAAATGAATGAGAAGATATGTGTGTGTGTGAATAACAAAAGCCAAATTGTATATTGGTAAATTCACATTTGAATCTAACATAAAAATATGTTATACATATTGCATAGTTTCTGGATAAATGGTTGGAATGCTAACTGAAGTGCACATAATGCTCAAAATTGTTGTAGAAAAGGAATATTTGTATTATAGGTAAATCATTTAATCTACTTTAATTAAATGTGGGACTATTTTTTAAATAATTAGTGTTCCCCCAAAATACAACACCATTACTTTTTTTAATAAAACTGTTTTATTGTACCTAAAGTATTTGGTTGAATATATCTATGCGCTATTTGGCCAGACAATATCCAGTAAGTGAGCTGAATATTCGTTACATTTCTAGCAGTAACTTTGACCAATTCTAACAGTCCTTATAAATGAACAAAATGAATCCAAGACACAAAAATAACACAAAGAAAGTTAAATGCATGTAAAATGATGGATATATAAAGCTATTTTAAATGATAGTTTCTTTTTATGACAAAGAAACTTCGACAAACGAAATGATTTTACTCTGGCTAAAGTTAGCAGATTCTTAAAGGTAGAAAAAGTTTTTACTGGCAATCGTTTCTGACAGAAATGTAGATAAATAAATCCCAATTATTATTATAGTCAATGTAATTTTGATGGAGTTCTTGCAATTTTTGTTTTTTGGGTTTAATCCCTCCAGTGCTACAGGCATATGTCCACACTTAGTGCAGTCGATGCTTTAGATGCTCTTTGCAACATCTAAAGCATCTGGGCATATATGTAGCACCATTCTCAAATAATTTCATCAGTAACTTGTTGCTAAAGGTGTAATTACTCTCAATTTCTTGGTGTGCAATACCTTCAATTTGAACAGGGGTTCGTCCAAGATAACGTTCATTTCTTTGAATCAGGTAGGGAGATTTCTTGAAATAGCAGTTTAGGTGTTAATTGTACCTATGAAAATTCTTTCTGCTCCAATGAGTTTACAAAAAATTTGACATAATGAAAATGTTAGAAGTACGAATGAAATAATGTGGTTGAACCTGCACATTAAAACTTTCTTTAATTTCTTACTTCTTTTTTTCCATTCTAAATATTTGCATTCAGCCTAGGTCTATTTAAGCTGGGGTTCCCAAATTTTTATTTTTGTTTCTAAAATGATAATGATATAGTCTTTTTGTAAAAAATTTTACCTTTTTAACCGTTTGGAACCCTTTTCCGAAATTCTTGGACCCGCTCCAAAATGTTTTTCTGCATATGTGCTTGAATGCAGCTGATGTTTGCTTTCTCCTTCCATATTAAAAAGTATTTATCCACAAATACATTCCTTTCATCGAGACTGGCCACTTTCGATGGCATAAGTCATTTGCTTGGGTGAATTACTATTAACCTTTTATAGGCCAATGCTCCCATTTGGGAACATCAAATAAAAATTTATTAAAAAATGGAATTTTATCAATATTGACTTGAAAGAATTAGCAGATAAAGTTAAAAGATGACTTTATTTCTTGAAATAGAAGTTGCATTTCTATCATTAATGAGAAACTGGACATAAAAAATTCATGAAAATAGCCATTTTCATAAACTTTTACAGAGCTATCTTGATACACCCTCCCCCCCCCCCCCTGCTCTTTCAAACTTAATTCATATCTTTAGGCTCATTCCATGGTGACTGATGTTACAATTTGACTGCATTTGTAACCTTTGAAATTCACCAGTGGCTTGAAATATATATATTTACTTATTTAAATTGATCAAGAGTATCATAAATAAGTACTATAACTGTTATCCATTTTCTATTAAGGGAAATCAAAAAACGTGGCTGATGTTATACAGAAGAGACATTGAGAAAAATGCATTTTATATAAATTCAAATTCTCTTCGAACTAATAGTATGAGAAGTAAAATAATTTTTTTCTAGTTAAGTACAGATTTCAATCTTTATGAAAACATTTTCTTTCATTTAAAAAATTTTAATGTAGAAAATATTTTATTCCTGTGACTGATGTTACATTCACATTAAACATGCTATAATTATATATTATTTCTTCTTAAAAACAAAACTACCAAATTTACTTTTTGAAATTGTATTAATCTAGTTTAATCATAATAAATAAATCATAGTAATGCTTATTGTACATTAATAAAATTAAAAAAATAATGTTCTTAGTGTATTTCACTAAAGGGTGGTTCCATGGAACTAGGGACACCAGTGAAATAAAAATATTCTTCTAAAGAATAATAGTTTTTTTCCCCTGTAAAGTAAACATTTGTGAATTTCTATAAAATTATGCTAAAAAGTTAGCAAAACATTTTAACATCTGTTTTTGTCTTCAGAGGTGCAGAAAGTTCATCCTGTTTTCTAAAAGAAATCAACGGGTATGTATAAAATCTTATTTTTTATTGTAATCTCGTTCATTTATGAGAAGATTAGACAAGTGCAGAAACCTTTAACTGCAATATTTGCCTTGAGAACAATTTTTATAACTTAGCCCCAACATTAATGTAACATCACACCTAATAACGTAAAAAGTCGTAGTTTCATTTGTGAATTTGAAAGTTATAAAAATTGTGTGAATGTGTAGTATAAAATATGTGTAACGTTAGGCACATTTCTGTTTTTCAATTAGAAAGCTACTTCAAAGTATTAGGAAAATAGCATTTACTGCTGCTGAAAGACAGCAAACGTGATGAGATAAATTAAAGAATGAAGGAAAATATGAAGATCATAAAAACAAAGCAGAAGCAATAAAGAGCCAAAATAAAAGAAGATATGATCCTGCTAAATTACCTCAGTTAATTCAGAAGAAGGTAAAAAGATAAATTAATCTTGAAATTAGAGAAAATGTTTGAAAAAGAGTATTCTGAATTGATTGAGGTAATTTAGCTAGGCCATTTCCTTTTTATTTTGACTCTATTGCTTCTGCTTTGTTTTTATTGTATAATCTTCATATTTCCCTTCATTCTTTAATTTCTCTCTTCCTTTTATGTCTTTCTGCAGTAGTCAATGCGATTTTCCAATTTTTTTTTTATATGTAGGTATCTAATTAAAAAATAGAAATGTGACTGATGTTACATATTTTTTACATATGAAGTTTAAAATTCATAAGTTGAACCAATATTAAATATTCAAAAGACTAATATTAAAGACATCTTCATGTTACATTAAATATTTGGCCTATTACAAAAATTGTTTTTAAGATAAATAATGCAGTTAAAGGTTTCTGCATTGGTCTAATCTTTTCATACATAAACTAAATTTCAATAAAAAAAATAAGATTTCATTCACATTTATTGATTTCTTTTATAAAACAAGATCAACTTCCTACACCTCTTTAAGACCAGAACTCGTGTAAAAACAGTAATGTTGCTAAACATTGTGTATAAAACTTTTAAAAAGGTGTTAACTTTTTTAGCATCATTTTATAGAAATTCACATATTTTTACTTCATAGGGGAATAAAGTTTTTTTTTTTTTTTTTTTTTTTGCCAATGGTGTCCCTAATTTCATTGAATCACCCTTTACCTAAATTTAAAAATAAATCTTTTTTTATTCTTAATATTTCACTTATTATTTAAACTACCCATCAGTATATTCTGTTTTTGAAATTAATGTAAAAGTATATCAGAAACGGCTCATGCTTCCAATTGGGAACACAGTAAAAATTGCACACAATATTTTTTGCCCTATTTAAATGACTAATATCCTTTAACTGATGCATTAGAAGACAAAATATGCAAGAAATAATTTAAAATATGCCTGGACCTCAATTTGATCTATAAAAGGTTAATGCCGCCAACACAATATAACATGAAATTATATGTGTTCAAAAATCATGGAAACATTAAACCACTTCATTTGTCAGTGTTCTAATAGCGTTGTGCGCATTTTTTTCAAGCATTGTCCGATTTTGGAGTTTTGTTCCAACATATGACAAGATCGTTGGCAGTCATGTGCAAAACCTCAAATAAATAAGCTTCGAATTAATTTGTGGTTCTCCTCTACATATACTATTCCTTGTACAGTGGCATTGCTGAAGGGGGAGAACAGTTTGTCCCCTAACATAATTCTCTGTTTGGCGTCTTTGCATATACCGCTGTTGCTGTTTGACACCTTTGCATTCGTGCCTTCATTCTTTCATATTGCTCTCCCTACACATGAAACCTGCACTCTTAAAACTGTGCCTCTTATATGGAAGGCACAAGCGAATTGTAACTTCTATTTTTTTAACATGAGAGGCGCATAGCCAATCTACCTCGCATATATAGTATTAAAAATAAAAGGCACCGCTTACACATCAAATTCTGTCAGAGGCACGGAATAATATTTGTGCCTCTCAAACATGCTTTTGACATATGTGCCTCCGATTTCAGCCTGTATTTCAGGGATACATTGCAGCCATGCGCAAACGATTTACCCATCATGCACTCGGCTCAACTCAAAGCAAGATACATAAACAAATGCGTTTGGCGGTAAGTTCATGCCATCGTTTGCTTAGAAGAAATTAATTTTTAAAAAATGAATTTGGATGTTCATGGAATACTTGAGGGCAAATGCTCCTGTGGCCAGTGTGACTAATTTCTTTTACAGAACAATGGAACGAATGGATGGTGTGAATACTGCAATCATCCTCCGGTCTATCGCGAATTATTAGAAAAACCTGGAACAAGTAAGTACATTTCACTTGCTCATAGTCATTTTTGTATACAATATATTAACTTTCCAATTTAAAAGTGAATACAGTGTTGTACAAATGTACGTCATAGTTCACTTCATGACAATTTCATTTTGGCCTACACTTTCAAAGATTACACGTGGCATGTGCCTTCCTATATTGTATGTATATATTTTTTTCCTGAATAAACATTTTTTCTAAATGGGCTTGTTACCTGGCTTCGAATTTGTCGAAGAGAGGAAAAAATGTTGACCTTGATGTAAAAATAGTTCTTTACTTCCCAGGTTATCGTTCTTATCAGTAGAGGAAAAAAAATCTCTTGAGAGAGCTCAGCCCAGCAGTTGGGGGTCCAACGGACTGGCTGCAACCTAGGACAATACAGAATGCAAAAAGATAGACACCCCCCGCTTTTAAAAATGGAATACTCTCCCCTCACTGACCCAAAGACGTGTGAATGAAAAGAGTCAATCCTATCTTTGTGATTTCCATCATTTGAAGCATATTCGTGCTCTTGATTCTTTTTTCTTTGCATGCCTAGCTTTTTTCCATTGCGTTTTTTTATATGTGTGTTTGTTAAGTATGCCACCCTTAGTCACAAAACGTTGTGCATTGTCCATCGACACAAAAATGAAGATTTTAGAATCTATCGATGAAAAGTGTCTTCCGAAAACTGCAATTGCAAAAAAATTTGGAATACCTAAAAGTACACTATTCACAATATTGAAGAATAGGTATTCCATTGAAAGAACTACACCGGATAAAATGAGAATCAGAGATGGAAAATTTCCTCTTCTGGAGAAAGGACTTTTAGACTGGCTGTAGAGCATGCGTGCAAAAAATTTTCCTGCTGATGGAAATGACTTAAAAGAGGAAGCTACTGTAGCTTCTTCGAAAAGCTTCATCCTAATGAGACATTCAAAGCATCTGATGGTTGGCTTCAAAACTTTAAACTCCAACATGAAATTAAGTTTAAAAAAATATGTGGTGAGAGTTCATCCGTGAATAAAGACACAGTAAAATTATTTAAGGAAGAAACAATGAAAAAACTGATGGAAAATTACCATGAGGATGATGTTTTTAATGCAGATGAAACTGCACTGTTCTACAAACTTTTGCCTGACCGATCGTTGGTTTTTAAAGATTAAGCATGCAAAAAAATTAAACATGCAAAACAAAGGGTTACACTACTTCTTGGGGCAAACATGTCGGGTAATGAAAAATTACCGTTATTCGTTATTGGGAACTTTCAGTGTCCTCGTTTCAAGGGAGTGAAATCATTACCCGTCACTTATAGATCTAATAAGAAAGCATGGATGACTGGCATGCTATTTGAAGAATGGATTCGAGCTCTAGATAAGAAAATGAATCTGCAGAACCAAGAAATTTTATTAATCGTTGATAATTGCACTGCAGACACGAAAGAAATTAAAAATTTAAAAGCTGTATATATTCAATATCTGCCACCCAATGCGATTTCAGAACTTCAGCCAATTGATCAAGGTGTAATCCTTAGTTTTAAAAGAACAATAAAGAAAAAATCTCATTTGACAAATTTTATTCAACTATGAAAATAACACACCATTTGATGTCAACCTACTTATCACAGTCCGAACCGCAGAAGGTGCATGGCAAGAGGTTTCCAAAGAAACCATCAAGCACTGTTTTCAGCGAGCTGGTTTTCAAAAATTCAGTGATCCTGAAGAAAATCTAATTGACTTTCCTCGCAATGTAGACGGTGAGTGTGGCGGTATGCTTCAAGAACTGTCAAAACAGTTATCATTACTGCATGTGATTAATTTTTGTGATTATACCAAGATAAATGATAGTGAGCTATGTACTGAAGAAGTAACAGAGGAGGATATAATAAATGGGTTAATGAATGCAGATAATGAAGATGCTCAATGCTCTTCCGATGAGGACAGGAATTACATCTCCCCCAAAACACCTACAATTAAACAGGCTGCGGAAGCACTCGGAACGCTTAGTTTTGAAAAACAAAATAATGGGTATGAAATGCCATAAAACATTAATCGATTAGAGAATGCACTTTTTCAGTGTCCAAAATTACACTAGAGCTCAATTACTGATTTCTTTTAAAAAAAAGTTAAATATGTACGTATTCATTGTTCTTATGTTATAACTTTTTCATTGATATAAATTAAAATTTTATTTTCTTGTCTTATTTATATTTTTAGATGCACAATTTATTATGTACACACTATAATTATTGATTCAAGTGGTCATCTAAAATCATTTTTTTTTTCAAATTAAAAAAAAAAGATTCTGTGTGTCATTTTATTTTTCATTAATTTAAAGTTAAAACAAACTTATTTTAACTAACATTTTTTTATATAATTTGTATTTTATGCATATTAAATCATTTGACATCATTATCAAGTTATATTAAAAGAAAAACACATTTGGAAAGATTATTATAAGTATTATTCATCCATTTGATATAGCAACCATTTATATAATGACCCAAATGGGGTTGCCCCGATGGGGTCGTTATAATGTGAGTCGACTGTATATATATATATGTATATATATTGCTCTATTTAATTTTATAATACTATATCTGTTTTCATTCTTTAACTTCAGTACGCATTGAATTAAGAATTTATATTTGTTTCCTGCTTTTTTTAATTATTTATTTTGAAAAAAAAAATCAACCAAAAAACTTACTGAGGTTAAAAAGTTTGATATATCAAAGAATTTGCAAAATAATTAATACTTCTGAAGCAAAAATGGATCAATCCTGTAAAGAAGAGTACCAATGATTGTTGACAAAATTTTTGGCAATGAAATGCTTAGTTTGAAAACCTCTGTTGATGTAATGAAACCAGAGATTTAGAGTTGCCATCTCTCCTGATTTAGGTGGGAGACTCCTGATTTTTCATCTATCTCCCGCCAACCTGCTTTTGAATATATTTCCCCTGATTTTTGGTGTTCTTAAAATTTCCCCCTGATTTTTATCATTTTTGTTACCTGGAAATACTTTTTTTTTTTTTTTTTTTTTTTTTTTTTTTTTAAAGTTTTATCATTGTCAAATGAATTATATCATGGCACTCTATCTTTATTACTTTTGCATCACCAAGAGTAGCTAAATATGTCATTTATGGTAAGTAAATGTGCACAAGAGGTGTGACTTAAAAATAAAAGCTGAGTGTTTAACTACTGCTTTTTTATGCCTCTGAATGCCTCAGATCCTGTATTCAGTGATCACGATTGTTGATTGATTGATTAAACATGTTGCTTATTCTAGCATTATTCAAGTAATTGCTCTTGTAGTGCATTCTGATTGCATTTTAAATTAGCCTATTAACAGCTCCTCTGCAGTGGCCTAGCCAAGGGGGGGGTTGCAATCCCCCCCCCCTCAAATGAGGAATTTTTTGTCATACAAGATGCACATTCTTCACTCGCTTATCACATACACATATACACTCAAGAGCCAAAACATTATGACCACCCCTACATTTTGCAATGAGCTCACTTGAATCATGTGGAAGGCACTTGATCAGGTGAGAGTGGTATTTTACCGCAACTGGAAAGTCTGAAGAATCATTCTTTAACTTACTTTTGTATGTGATGGGAAAGGCTGCAGATCTAAACGATTTTTATAAAGGGCACATTGTAATGCCTCGAAGGCTCGGAATAAGCATTTCCGAAACTGCACGACTCGTGGGTTGTTCGCGATCTACAGTTGTTAGTACTTACGCAAAGTGGATGAATGGCAGTGAAAGAAAAAGATCATCAGAGATTGTCCCGCAAGGTGAAGCAACACCGGAGCCAGACAGTGGCTCAGCTGACAGCCCAATACAATGCAGACCCACGTAGAATTGTATCGGAGCACACTGTTCAGCAGACACTGTTGGATATGGGGCTATGCAGCAGACGTCCCACGCATGTGCCTTTGCTGACCAAACATCATCGCCAACTATGCCTACGCTGGGCTCGGGAACATTGCGACTGGACCATGGATCAGTGGAAGTGAGTTAACTGGTCAGATGAATCATGTGGATGGCTATGTCAGGATACGCAGTCTTCCAGGCAAACAGTTCCTCCCTCAATATATAGCAAGTCATACACAGGCCGGTGGTGGCAGTATTATGCTTTGTGGGATGCTCTCTTGGTCATCTCTGGGACCTGCAGTTGTGGTAGAGCAGACCCTGAACCAGGGTTGGATTTTTGACATCACAAAGGTAAAAACTGTCAAAAAACCTACTCTCTCCCTTATTCTATGGTACAGCAAAGTATCAATTTTTAAATAAAATTTTCTATATTACTAAGAATTATAATTAATTATAACTATGTACATGTACAATATTTATATAATTTTAATATGCTAACAAATATAAATTATTAAACTTTAAATTAATGAGAAAAATCTAAATTTTGCATTTATAAGATATATGTTGAAAAAAAAAACACTTGCACCATACAGATTTTAATTTGTAATAGCTATGGTTTCAGTACTTATATTTTTTAGGATACACCTAAATTCCTGAATGAATGTGTAATCTTGATATATTATTATATCAAGAATATCATAATATTTATCCAAAATTTGTAGCTACCCTAAAGATAAGTTAAATGAATAACCACTGCTATTTTACTATTCAGTAGTTAGAGCCTTCTCTTTATAAACAGATGCATGAGGTATGCTAAATAATGGAATGGCTTCAAAATTTGATGTATTCTTTCTTTGATTATTTAGTATGATCCATATAATATTGTAAAAATATAATGAATGTAATCAGAAAATTTAAGCTTAATTTTTTTTTTCAAATATCTTTTATCTCTTTTTAAACTTAAGGTACAAACTTTCATACCTAAATACATTTTTACTTAAATTCTTTAGTTGAAAGAAAATGAAGTGTTTCCAAAGATCTAGGTTTTCGACATGACTGTAAAAACCATGATAAGTCTGGTTAAAACCGTGATTTCTCAAAATCTTGCCAACCCTGCCCTAAATGCTACGGGGTATCTGAACAACACATGGAATGGCAGCTCAGAGTTAAAATACCACCAGGTCGCAATATCTCAGATTTGTGTGACAGTTGTTTAAACATCTAGTACAATCTGGCTCTGTCTATCTACCAAGGACTTGTGGGGTCCATGCCAAGGCGGGTTGCAGCTGTGTTGTGGGCTAACTCGTTATTGACAGGTGGTCATAATGCTTTGCCTCTTGAGTGTACACGAGTTGCAGTAGTCGTAACCCCTCCCCCTCCCTTGAAAAATTTCTGGCTACGCCACTGCTCCTCTATAATTGATTAAAAATTGGGGGGGTTTGTTGAAAGCAAGTCTCCTGATTTTTCATAAAAAATCTCCTGATTTTTGCCTTTGCTAGGTTGGCAACTTTAGAGATAGGTATTTACTGTCAAAAGAATTATTTATCGAGTATTTTCTAATTTTGGCATAGATTTAAATCATTTTAATGTACAATGTATTAATTTGACAACATTGACTAGGAATAATTCCAATGTTAAAATGTGGATTTTTTTAAAATTTCATAACCTTCAAAATAGAGATTGTTTTGTATTTTTAAAATATTGGCTGTGGTCCAATCAAAATCTAAGAAAATTTATCTACTATAAGTTACAAAATTATGAACAGTATAGGTATACAAGAATACTTTGTGAATAAAGTAAGAGTTTGACAACTTAAGCTTTTTGTAGTTGAATTATGTGCATATTTATATGGTGGCATAGTGAGGGATGGGTAAAGGGTCTGTTTCATGCCTCAGGCACCACTTGTAGAGAAGCACCTCTGTAATTGATTAAAAATCTCCATAAATGTGGATATTATATTCCTGTATATTTTTCTGATGGGGGAGAGGCAGAAGGGTGTTCTCCCGTGGGTGCCAGTTATGTTTGTTACACTAACTCACATGAATTATTTCATACCTAGAAACAAAATTTAAATATTTAATTTTCTGAAATCCACCTTTAAATTTAACATGTCTTTTTTCTTTCTTTATTTATAACTAACTCTCTTTAGAGTTTCTTTCTACATATATATATAATTTTAAGCATATAAGGAGGAAAATTTTGGTTAATATGCATATCATAAATAAACGCTCAATAATGAAATGTATATTAATGAAATGATGTGTGCTTTTTATTACTTTGTTAAAATATTTTTATTCCAGGTAAAGATGCTGTGCTGTTTTCACCACTTTGAATCTATGATAATTAATGAACGCGGTACTAGTAAAGAATTAAACAGCTTTTCTCTTAATGAAGACATTCAGGTAAGACCTAAACATCCTTCAAAAACTCTCCATAAATGTGGTCCTTGCCAATTTGAAACACAAAGTTTTAATGCATTTAATTGTCATAGAAACAAATTTCATAATGGAAAATATTTTTTTGCAATGTGAAAATTATAAAAAAAAAAAAAAAAAAAAAAAAAAAACTTATATTCGTAGGGATCCTATAGAATGCATGTGAGCAAATGTCAGTTGTTAAGAAAATGTCAGCTCCACAAGCTCTTCAACACGAAAATGAAAATGCAACAGATTTTTTGCCTATGGCATAATTTTGCAGAATAACAAACCAAGACACTGGACTGAACTTTAAATAGAATTAGAATGCAAAGACAGGGCTCCTAAAGTGTTAGTAGATACTGTGGTGTCTAAAGTTCAGGATACCTGGAGGCATCTGGATCAGACCTGTCCCTTAATCAAATGTCCTCAAATTATTTCAGGGTTTCTACAGGCCTGGAAAGTCAGGGAAATGAGTTTTGGTGGGATTTGGGGAAAAAGTCAGGGAAATTAGCAGGAATTGAAGAAAGGTCAGGGAAATGCAAGAAAAATTCAATTTTGCGGTAAAATCAAGAAAATATTTGCTGTTTGAACCTAAGTATAGAAATTGTTTTATTTTCATTTTCTCATTTAACCTTAAAAATAATTTTTAAATGTGTTCTTTATGAGCATATCTTGTGCAGTTGAAATATGCTTAATTTTTGGTTTTTGTTAGAATCCAGTGATGTCAAATAAGATTCTTGTATATATTAATTTTATTATTATTATTTGTGGAAAAAGGGGCAAAATATATAAAAAGTTATTAATTAAAGGATGTAATGTTAAAAATAGAAACACAAAATTTGGGAAAGCACGCTAGATAAAGTCAGGGAAGAGTGTCATAGATGTCAGGGAAAAGTCAGGGAAGCAAAAGCTGTGAAATCTGTAGAAACCCTGTATTTGTGTAAAAGACACTATGCAAAATTAGATCTCTAGGTGAAACCTGAAGAGTGCTTATTGGGAAATATGTTAGGTTCAGGAGAAAAGGGCTATTTTATTCCTTTCCAAAAATTAATTTCATATTTGTTAAGTATATCTGAATATGCTAAATACTTTTGTGAACCATATTGAGAAGAAGAAGAGAATAGAATTTTAATTGATTTTTCTAGTGGCATAAGGTATGCTGCTCATCCAATATCAACAAAACATCCAAAAAATGTTTTTGTTATCATGCTCTATCATGACGACATAGAAGTTGCCAACCCATTGGGATGAAACATTCCAGAAAAGGAAAATTGACAATGTTTTATGTTGTCTTTCTGAATATACCAGCCCATCTCTGTTCCCAACTTGCTCATATTCATCTTTTGGCTGTGGCACAAGCAAATCTTGTAAAGTACAGAAGCAAAAGCCATTCTTTTAAAAGGTTTTTTCGAAACATTAAATGATCTTGGAAATAAAAAAATCGATTTCAGTATTGGACCTGAGACTCGCAAATTTCATGGCTGCCTTTAAGCATATACGGGTGACTCACTCACTTGTCACAATATAGATGGCTTCAAAGAAGGATTTTCACCTGCTGTAAAACAACCATGCCGCACTTGCAAAGTCTCGCAATCAGGATATGGGACTTGCACATTTCATGCAATGTGCACATTGAGAACTGATTTCGAAATTAATAGTCAGTTAAAACTTTTAGAGAATGCAGAAAATAGTACTGAACGAGATAATTTATCAAAAAAGTTTGGATTAAATTCTGGTTCAGTTCTTTTAAGGTTGCCATATTTTTCAATAACAAAAGACTTGTTATACGATCCCATGCATATTTTTCTCAAAGGTATTGTACCAAAAGAAACATTATTATTTCTAAAAGCTTGCATTGATGAAGGTTATTTTACCAGAAAGAAGCTGAATGATTTGATACTGAATTTTAAATTTCACAGTTCAGTAAGCAAATCTTTGTACCCACGAATGTTTGTAAGTAATCTAAATGCATCAAGTAGTATATGTTTAAATTTAGTGTTACATCTGCCATTCATTTTAAGAGATTATTTCAAAAATGAATCTCCAGATGTTTTATTATGCTTTGTGAAGTTAATTCAGATTATTCAGTGCATTTTGTCACCTGTCATTCACATTGAAATGCTGCAGGATTTAGAGAACCTCATTGCCTGCCACCAAGAATTATTTATCAGATGTTCTGGTTCTGAAAATATTACTCCAAAAATGCATATGATGGTTCATCTTCCTGAACAAATTAGACAACATGGTCCCACTCGACATCATTGAACTATGCGCATTAGGGTGGATCGAAATTTTTTTTTTTTTTTTTTAAATCTTTATCTCCTGAGGTCTCAAAAGTTGTTTATTGATATGAATAATCCGTGTGTAAAATTTGAATGTTCTACAACAGCGTCTTGGGGTTGGGCATCGAGCTTGAAATTTAGAATTTTTTTTAAAATATGAATTTAAAAAAAAAATCGACCAAAAAATTCTTTTCTTAATTATTGGGGTCCCGAGGTTTTAGGAGTTGTATATTGTTATGAATAACACATATGCAAAATCAGGAGGGGCTACACCAGTTTCTAAGAGTTGCACATCGAGCTTGAAATCTATAAATATCTGAAAATTATGTGTTTTTTGAAAAATTATGTAGAAAGCAAACGTTATTTGTTAAAAATAATTTGGTCTTTTTATATGTTAAAAAATGTTCAGAGAAGCTCAGTAAATCAGAAAAAATGACTTTACAAATAGTTTGATACAATGCACACATTATGCTGTCGTTTTGCTCTGGGCGCAGTACACAAGCTGTGCTCTAGACAACTAGCTTCGGTTTGCCTACCGAGTGATGGCGATGCACATGCAGGCCTCGCAGTTGTCCTATATTTCCTATATTTAAAAAAAAGGCTTAAAAATGTCCTATTTTTGTCCTATATTTAAAAAATCTTTAATTTGTCCTATATTTTGTAATTTTAACAAAGTTTCAGATTCGACGCGACCATTTTTGAGATGCGAAAATCGGCGCTAGAAAAGTGCGCACGTGGCTGAAAGCAGATGGTTTTAGGAACCTAGCAACAGGCTAGGCGCTACGTGACTACTGCATTCTCCGCCCCTCCTTCCCCTCACGTGAAGTGGAAGGGAATTTGAGCAGGAGTAAATGCGCTGTTCTGAGAGACTCGACCGGTTGCGTTGTTTTGTTGTTTTCATTCAGTACTGCAACTGGCTTTCTCATTGATCTTCCGCTTGTTCGTATCGGATTATTTGAGGTTGATTTGGGGCCTGAATCTCTCACACTCGGTTAAACGAAGATTCGGTTCTGTGACGTCTGGTTGACGTCAACAGAACCCTGCAAGGAAATTTGATTGAATGATGTTCCTCGGATGTGTTCCATGTGATGTCACACAACCGAACGTTCGGTTAACAGAGTATATGAGATTAGACCCCTTGAGGTAAAGTCGACTCGTGTGGTTGTGACACCCTCACAACTTAGTAGTGGTCAAAGAGGTCTGTGGTAGCAGTAACGTAAATTTAATTCCGCGTGTTTGTGATGCTCCAGAAAACGTGGTGTGTGTCTCCATCTGCGTGACAGTTTGGGGGATGTGATCAGCCATCAGCGTAATGGTAGAATTTTAAACGTATAGTTTTGGATATTTTCCATGAAAGCGATCTTTAAAAATGCCTCGAGACACAAAATTTAACGAAAGATGGTTAGATGAAGATGATGGATCAGGAAACGACATTAAGTTGTGGTGCGCACGTGGTAAACATGATTTTCACGTTTACTGCAATTTCTGCAAAAAGGACATTTCTATTAGCAATAGTGGTAAAATACAGCTTATTCAGCATGCAAAAACTGTCAAGCATAAGAAGAGTGCAAAAGGTGCTTGCGATCCATCACAGACAAAATTCCAAAAACTGTTAACTCCAAATGGTGAGGCTGGTGTATCGCTAGATCTTCCTACAAACTCCTCTGCTGCATGGAATTTAAATGAAGAAGAAAAAAAAATTCGAGCAGAAATATTATGGGTGTTAAATATTGCCAAGCACAATTACTCTTTTTTTTCCTGTGATTGGGGTAAGTGAACTTTTTCAGACTATGTTTCCAAATTGTCCGGAAGCAAAAGGACTGCAGCTGTCAGCCAGGAAAATTTCTTATGAAATTTCTCATGGTTTAGGACCATATTTTTTGAAAAGATTAGTGCAAGATTTAATCAATAGTAATAGTTTCTTCACTTTTCTATATGATGAAACTCTTAATGAGTCTAATACAAAGCAGTTAGATATGCATGTAAGATTTTGGAACAACAATTTGAATCGCATTGAACAGTCATATTTAGGCACAGAATTTCTTCATCATGCAACTGCAAGTAATATTGACTCTGCCTTAATGAAATCCATTAATGTAAATCAACTTCCATTGGCAAAGTTACTCATGTTAGGGTCTGATGGGCCATATGTTAATAAAGCAGTGTTCAAAATAATGGACAAGCGTGTGCGGGAGTTGCATGGTGGTGAAGGATTAGTTAATATTGGTACGTGCAACTTGCACATAGTACATAATGCATTTGGCAAAGGCCTAGCAGTAGAGGTTTTCTCCAGTGTTGTTGAATTTCTGGAAGATGTCGATATATGGTTCCGAAAGTATCCCTCAAGAAAAGAAGATTTGATGACATCAATTTGTAACACTGAAGAGATGGAAGAAAACATATTCCATACAATGAGATACGTAAGCAATCGTTGGCTTTCGATAGTGCCCATTTGCAAAAGAGCGTTATCATTGTTCCCTGCCTTAAAACAACATTTTTTGACTGATCTGGTTCATCACAAGAGTCCACTGCTAAAAAATGACCGTTATAAGAGAATTTGTAAAGTACTTAAGTTGCCTTTTTTAACACCTGCATATCTAAACTTTCTTGTAAGTGTTGGTTCCGTATTTGAAGCCTTTTTACGATTTTTGCAAACTGAGGAAACTAGTTCATGTCTTGTATGATGAAATGAGTAGTTTAGTTTGAAAATTACTGTTTCGTTTCATCAGCATGGATGATTATTTAACAACAGTAGAAGAAGATTTGCTTACTATACCTTTAAAATTGTATCCTTGAAAAAGAAAACTTAAAGTACCTAGATGTAGGTACTGAAGTAAATAGTATCTTACAAGAGGTGGATTCTGCAGAAAAAAAGTGCTTCAAATTAGAAGCCCAAAGCTTTTACTTAAAAGCAACAGTTTATCTGATGGAGAAGTTTCCATTAAAAAACCTGCTCCTTAAAAATCTGCAAATTCTCCATCCTATCACTCGTAAGGAACCAGTTAGTGTGACAGCAAAAATTGTCAGAAGTTTGGCAAAAATGTTACCGCGCTGTATATGCTCAGCAGACATTGATAAATTAGTTGATGAATGGCGAATCTATATATCCGATGATGATGTTACTGAATTGTCCGAAAATAAAATTCCAATAGATAAATATTGGCAAAGTGTTTTTTGTCTTATTGATAAAAACACAGAATCTGAAAGATATCCTTATTTAAGGCTTCTTGTGAAAGGAGCTCTGTGTCTTTCACATGGACAAGCCTCTGTGGAAAGAGGTTTTTCAGTGAATAAGAGAATGCTGTCTTCTGAGCATGCAAGCATGAATCTCACCACAATTATTGATTTGAGATTTATTAAAGACAACATTAAAGGAAAAGTTAGTGAAATGATCATTACAAGAGAAATGATAAGATTTTATAAGGATGCATATTCCAAATACAAAGAAGAACTGAGAAGAATACAAGAAGAACACCAAACAGCTGAAAAGAAAATAGAAAATAAAAGTAGCACTAGTAGTACAACTTCAAAATGTACACCCACAGAAAAGTTGCAAAATTTAAAAGAAAATGTAGGTGTAGCACAGCAACTTATCGAGGAAGGGAATAAACGTTTGGAAACAGCATTGAAAAGAAAATCGTTTAAAGAAATTGCTGCAGCACAGGCGCTTATTGAAGCAGGAAACAAGAAATTAAAAACTGCTTGAAATAACTGCTTTATGAATTGTGTGTAAATAAGTGAAGTAACATTCATTGCATGTATATTTAATCAAGATTTTTTTTTTTTTTAATAAATCCTGGATATATCAGCAACACAATGTCCTTTTTTGATAACCAGTTCTTATTACTATTTGGGTGTTTAAACTTGTACTTCATTTTCATAACTTCAGTAAAAATATTTCAAAAAAGTGTATTCAAAAGGTAAGTTTTTCTTTAAAAATTTTTTTTTTACGATTTTGATATAAACAAACTTTATTTATCTGTATTATAATTATTGCTAATTAGGACTCTGTCTTAAATTTGCTGATTGATCAAACTATTTTATGTAAAATAGTTATACAAAGCACAATTAATTCTTTCGTGTAGGAGGGGATGAAAAGCAGTGCATTTTGATTATTAACAAGAATGCAAATTGCATGATAGATTTGAATTAACTAACAAATTTTAATGGTATAATAATAAGTGTAGAATATTGATTTTGCTTTTAAGATACAGGATTTGCGTTTACTCAGATTTTTGAGTAATTTACCCAAATTTTGTTGACTTTGATGCAAAAAAATACACACATAGTGGATTTTGTATATGCAAAACCCCATATTTCTCAAGATAATGGGCCTTTGTGGCTCACTTTTATCAAACTTCAGTTCAATGCCTGAAGACATGAATTTATTATTTGTGGTTCTTAAAAAAAATTTAAATGCATTGATTCTGAATGAAGGGAATATTTCTATGTTGCAAATTGTTTTCTATTATGATTCTTTTTTTTTTTTTCAAAGTACTAAAAACTTAATTTGCCAGCAAAATTAAAAAAATTGTAGTAACATTTTTTTTTTCTCCAGGGACAATTCACTTTTTTATTTAACATTTTTTTTTCTCCAGGGACAATTCACTTTTTTATGTAGTAGAAGTTTGAATTAGAGAATGGCAGCCAGCCCTTTTTTTTTTTCTTTTTGGCTAGTTTATTCTTTTCAAATTGCAGTAATTGTCACACAAAAGTAGGGGGAAATTATTTCTTTTCTTCAATCCTATTATATATTTATTGCTATAATTTATTGTGTGGATGTATATATATGTTCAATATGCATTTAAATATGTTCTACGTTAAAATCCTGCAGAATATTTGCAGCGAATGACATACAAGAGGTTGTCCTATATTTTTGAAACACAAATCCTATATTTTTTTATGTTCCTGCTGCTACCACTGCACATGCATTCGGTTAAACCAGGCACGAGATATTTCATTGAAACACGCATTTAGTTTAACGTTTCACACAGATGGTGCTTTCAGTTTTCTCTCAAAAAAGCTGAAAGGTGGTTGCTTTGCACTGCTACGATTCTGAATAGAGTGAAACTGTCTGCAACAGGACATGGAACAAAATCGTTGTTCTTAGAAGAGCTGGGAATATCGAAAGAATTACCTTGTACCAAGTTACCAACCCTTGAAGACATATTTGAACTTCTATATTACTATTTTGTACTTAAGGAGAAAATTTTCTGAATAAAGGACAGGATCCACCGGAAGAAGTAACCTTAGTTTCAAAATGCAGGATTGAATCACAGCCAGTATCCCTACTGTGTCAATCCAAGAAATTCAAGGGATAGTTAGAAAAGGTCATGAGCAAGTTCAACAGCTGAATAAATCATACGTTAGAGATGGACATAAGGAATATTGTTTATGAAGAAAGTGGAAAAACTCTTCCTTACCAAGCTATTGAATATCGCACTTGCAAATGTACTGACTTTTCCCGGAGCAGGGGTGGCCCTAGGGCCGGACTAACCAGACCCCTGTCCGGGGTGGCAAATTTTAAGGGCGGCATTTTGGCTCGAATTTGAAAAATACATTTTGTATTAGCAAACGAATTCCGAAAGATAAAAAAATATTCCGAAGAATATCATTCTATATAACTTTATTAACTGATGTACCCATCAGTCATTGATGGGTTTTTACTAACCGCACGAATTTTCGTTTGCATTGTAAGAGTACAAAAAATGGAATTAGCATACTGGCAGAAATATAGAAAGCAAAGTCATAACTCTTGTGTATTGTTCAAAGATTACAGGTTAGAGAATAACAAATTACTGAGACAAACTGTCAATAGTGAAAATATTTTACATTCGAAATTAACGTTTTCTTTTTGTGGATGAGCTTCCTACATCAAGAAGTCATTTAAAGGTGCAAAAGAAGATGCTAGTAATGAATATTAAACTGAAAAGAGAATATCTGGAAAATGCTTTGTAATAGCAAGTAGCCTATATTTAAAACATTACAACGTCTGATTGAATTACATTTTGATGATTTTACTTGATGCGCATAGAACTTTATCAAAGTTTACGTCACACATCAAATATAATTCAAATTTGTAGAAAATTAAAAACCTGTAATTTACTAACTGCCTGCTATTTAACAAAATTTCATTTCATTCCCTTTTGTCTGACCACTAGTTTTCTTCACGAAGTGGTCACACAAAATTTTCTCAAAATAATATACAGAGGAGAGGAGGGTATTATGGAATACCATACCATACCATACATTTCTAACTATAACTTTGAAATTAGTTATAGTTACAGGTTTTTGAATAAAATACCCAAAATCATCATGAGTACATACTATAACTAATTGTAATGAAATGTCACCTGTAAAAAAAACACTACTGATTTTGTTGTTATAGCAAAAATTAATTTTTAAAAAAGTTACGAATGGAGTATAATATGGAATAGTCGGGTAATATGGAATAGGTGGTTTCAACTGCTGAAAAACTAACTATACTTCATAAAAGTTATTTTTAACTATGAATCATATTTTTAAGACTATGCTCCAGTCATTTCTGCTTCGAGTCTCTATTTAGATAAGTCGCAGACATAAGCTTTTTTCTCTGCTCTGGTACAGTCAAGGTAAGCGCACAGAGAAAATGTGAAGCACTGAATCCAAATTTCAGCTCATTAATCTTTGAAGAATTTTTCGCTACAGTAGATACATTCAGTGTGTTTGTTTTCTGGTTCTTTAGTTGTTGACATGAAATCCATTACAATATTACCTAGTATTCCATAATACCCGACACGCCATCTAGGAAAATGAACCTTTAAATTGATGGGCAAAACACTGTCAGCTAAAAAACAAAAACAGTACAACAAACTACAATTCTTTTAGTGTACGTTATGTGTAACATCCATGTTCAGGTCACGTGTATACTAGTAGGCTAAAATGTTCGAAAACTTATCTGCAAAAACTCTTGAAAATCACAAAACACACTTTGTCCTGTAGAGAGTGGTACGGCAACAACAAGGGGTCAACTCTTACAGCATTGTGACATGAGAATCTTTCTTGAGTAGTTCGTATTGTTCCCATGTGACAACAGCACCTAACAGAGCCAAAACCTCGGTATTCCATATTTCCTGACTATTCCATAATACCCTCCTCTCCTCTCTCTCTATATATATTTAATTAGGAAGAATTCAAGCAAAGTTATTTAACTCAATCTCCTCGACAGTAACTCAATTTTGTTCTATTAACTTTAGAAATTTTAATATTATGCCTGTAAAATTTTTGCACAATTTTCTCAAAATTAAAAAAATAGTTATAATTTTAAAACAGAAATCGACGTAATTTGTTTAAGTTGAACAGCCACCTATGGTATTACCTCCAGACGCCTTAAAGTGACGCCCGCCCCCTCTCTCCCCACCCACTAAAAAAGAAAAGAAAAAATACAATGCAACGTTTACAAACCTTTTCAATTTATTCAAATCTTTTTTAAATTTTGATGATGCTTTGTTATTCATCATATGACCTAATTTCATTCTGTTCTCTTAATTCGTTTTTGATGGATGCCAGAAGAAACTTTTAAAGCGATTTTTACAAAATCTCAAAGTTGATGAATTATTTAAAACAATTTTGGTATCTATTGTTTCAATTAATTTGCCATTCACTCTAATTCCAAATTTAATTCTATTCCATTGAGCCATTTTTAACAAAGGGCAAACATCAATTTACACACAATTTTCAAACAACAGTTTTAGATCTCAAAAGTTTTAAACGAATTAGAATAATTTAGCACCTGCAGTTTAAATTAAGTTGCCACTTTTGGTGTTGCTGTAAATTTCATTTCATTAGCTTCAGTTGTTTATATGTGATGTGCAAACAAATCGCATTCTTGGTAAGGTATAAAAGTAAGTAATAAGTTGACAAATCTAATTCCAATGAAGCTACTGTTAAATTGTTGAAAGAATTTTAAGCTTTTGGTCCAGTGATTTGGCTTCAGGATTATTTAACTCTCTCAAACAGTTCATGTTCCTATGCTGTATATTATTATTTGGTACAAAATCTTCAATTCCGTGAATCCATTAAGAAAGGTATTGCAGCCAAAAGACAACGATTTACCACCTGCTCTAGAACTCTTAAGAAACTGTAAAGATATTTTTAAAGGGATCTTTGATTGGATGTGACTTTAAATGAAATGTTCTGTTATGCAAGAGAACTGACCAACGAGATAGTATTCTGGCTAACACTGAGTTTACGCAGCCACGTAACATATTAATTTTGATTGCGAAGCACGAGATGATCTAGTGAAAGATCCCAAATTAAAATTTAAGATAGTTTTATTTTTTACAGTAAACAAAGCGATTAATACCTTAGAACCCAGATTTAATTTAATAAGTACCCAATGTAATCATTTTAAATTTTTGCACGGCATATATGAGTTAGAAGATACTTCTAAAAAGTGCTAGTTAAACATTGTACTGCAGTGTAACAGTGTTAGCACCTGTTTATAGTGTAAACAATTGGAGTTAATGCTGACCAATGGAGAATCAGGGAATATAAACGCGCTTCATCTAGTAAATGAAACAGTTTCAGTTACGGCCTTATTAGGCAAAAAGGAAAGCCCAATTGAAATTTTAATCGACTCTAGATTAATTTGACGCTAGATTTTACACCAAGTTTGCTATTGCTTCGAGAATTTTGCTTTCTTTGCCGATAATTGTGGCAAGTGCAGAGAAGAGTTTCTCAAAATTAAAGTTAACTAAAAATTTCTTATGTTCCACAACTCTTCCAGATAGGATAGGATAAACTATTTAACTACATTGGCTATCGAACATGAATTAGTTGAAAAATTGATTTAAAAGAAAAAGTCAGAAATTTTGCAGAATTAAAAGTAAGAAAAAGAACTCTTGATTTTTCTCTTTTTTTTATGTTTTTAGCTTAATGTGTGGTTTTTAATAAATATGGTTTTTTCTTATGCTATGTTATGTTTAAAGAGCTATTCAAGTTTTATAGGCATGAAAACAGAATCTATGAACAATTTATTTCTTTTAATAGTCATTTTACTGTGGGGGGGGGGGGGCATTTTATATTTTTGTCCACGGCGGCAAAACTGTTAGGGTCAGCCCTGACTTGAGCAAGTGTGGCTCAGAGCCTTGCATACCTCACACAGAATGGGAATCATCAGAAGACCAGAGAGGAGCTAGATATGTGACAATCGAAGGCATTGTAAAGAAGAGAAGTTTATGGAGAATGAGAGAAAAGTTGAAAGGTTGGAAAGCGAAATTTCGAGATTGGTGGAGAAAGAGGTGAAAGTTCCAATATCCAGTGTATGTCTCCAACTTTAGTCATTGATTTGGAAAGTGAAAATAACGAAAGACTGAAGAAAACGCTGAATGTCTATCTACTGCCACTTTGGGAGATGTGTTCACAAACCACCAAGTTAGAATAAAAATCTCTGTTCTTTCACAAGTCTGCAACACAAAGTTATACAGACTGGGCAGCAGGAACTCTTTCAATCAATTTTATTTCACAATCTAAAAAGTGGAAAGAATGCAGATCGAGGGAAACCTTCTCAACTGATTCTTGACCCATATAAAGTTAAGAGGAAGGCTGAGATAACTTGCAGTGAAAGAAACGGAAGAAGGCTTTAAAATTTTCTTTCGGTTGTGTTTTGATAGAAGGAAGAACAAAACCAGATAAATAGAAAAATTTGTTGATGGCAAATTACACCCAAGTGTTTGTCACAAAGAACATATCTGGCTGATAATGGAACCTGGTTTAACATTTGGCCATATCTCACAATCTGATTTTTAGAATTTCACTGGAATTTGACAGGAAATCCATTGATCTTGGGACCCTCACATGCATTGGTGGTGGTGGCGAATCATCGAATTCTGGAAAGAACAAAGGCGTCATCCGAAATCTAGAAACACAGTTCTCTTATATAACTAAATCTCTACAGTGTTATATTTGCTAACTTCACAGCATATCAAACAGCCACTCCGAAATTTGCTGTATATCCATCTGTCACATGATGGTTTCTTACGATCTAGATTATTACACTTGACATAAAATGTCACAGTTTGATTTGAAGTCGGGCTTTACATTATTCATTAAAACATATGCTCCAATAATTGGCTGCTTGGGCTGGAATGGGCAGGACTTGGATCGCAGGCAAATCAACAAGGTGGGTCCTGGGATTGTGATTGTACTAGATAAGACCTGCAAATGTTACTGGCTATTTTTCAACGAGATTAATTCACCTAAAATATAATTTTTGCTCTCTACTTATTTTTGTCAAAAAAGGCATATTTTTCGGATATTTATAGATTTCAAGCTTGATGTGCAACTCCTAGAAATTTTCATAGCTCCTTCAGGTTTTGCATACATCTTATTCATAACAATATACAACTTCTAAATCCTCCGGAGCCTAATTATTCGAAAAAGAATTTTTTTTTGGTTGATTTTTTAAAAAAGTCATATTTTTCAAAAATTTCTAAATTTCAAGCTCGATGCACAACACCAAGATGTTGTCATAGAATATTCAAATTTTACACATGTCATATTTATATCAATTTAAAACTTTTGAGACCTCAGGAAATAAAGATTTGGAAAAAAAAACTTCTTTTCGATCCACCCTAATGCACATGGAAACAAAAAATGCCATAGCCAAAAATAAAAAGTATTTTAATTTTAAAAATTTATCTTTTTCTGTTTGCAAATATTTCCAAATCAATTTTGTTGCTAATTTTTGGAAAAAGGAAGAAGACCTAACAAGAAAAATATTCAGACCACATTTTCAGTTTGTGGATGCAGGGAAAGAAATTATTGTTGAAAATTCCTTTGTAAATACTGATGATATTACTGAATCTGATCTTGGTGAAATGTGTGTATCTATGAGTAAAATAGTTATTAGTTCTGTGCCATTTTCAGTGGGCGACATTGTCTTTTCGAATACTAAGACTTCTGAAAAAATTTCTTTTTGCAAAATTAATAAAATTATACATTTTGAAGAGACTGCTTATTTCCATTATAATATACTTTGTATAAAAAAATTCTAAAGAACACTAATGTTCTAAATATGAATTCCTCTTAAATATATAACTAATATGCTTTATCCATGGCCTCTTTTAAATTATTTCATTGATGAAAATGTATATGTAATCCTTCCTTGTATATACCATTAATGTGCTTTGTTACAAAAACAAGTTTTTTAGACTATACAACAATCCAATCCAAATGTTCATTATCTATTTTATTCTAATCATGTAGTTATTTAGTTATTTCTATTCTAATCAAGAAATTATTATTATTGAAAAATCCTTGGTAAATACTGATGACATTACTGAATCTGACCTTGGTAAAATGTGTGCATCTATGAGTGAAATAGTTGTTAATTCTGTGGCATTTTCAGTGGACGACATTGTCTTTTCAAATACTAAGATTTCTGAAAAAAATTTTCTTTTTGCAAAATTGTTAAAATGATACATTTTGAAGAGACTGTTTATCATTATAGTATAGCGTAGAGTACCGATTATCCCGATTGTTCGGGACTAAGACTGATCCGGTTAATGAAAAATCTGGATAATTAGACAACTTCTGAAACGGCCAAGCCAATGCTTTTTAGGTAATTACCCTTCACACTTTAAACACTGATGTACTAAATCGTCCATTGTAAAGTCCGTGTGCTAATTGAGTGAAGAAGTCCTTCAAAAGAAAATGAATCAGGAAATGCATTACTACCCTCTCTAATTCTTCATTAAAAAGAAAAATTCTAATCCTTTTATTCAGCCCCTTCCAATCTTCCCCCTCACTGAAACTGGGCTGAAGAGAGCGAGTGGAGGGAGCGGAGTACAAAAGGAGCGATTTTGACTGTCTTCAGAGAATCTAAAGATAACTGATTTTTTTGGGGGTGAGGTATGATGCCAACATCACATATTGCTTTTTGTCTCTAGATATAGCCCCTGTCCTGCATTTTATGCGGTACAAGTTATATACAACCCTCCCACATCCACTCTTAGCATTATGGCTCTTTGTGGTTTATGACCGCAGCTTTGCTAATTCTTATTCTGTATGTTAAAAGGAATTTCTTTTGCAGCTGCTCTCTTTGGGCGAGACTGTTAATTTTTGCTCTGTTCAGCAGTCTCCCATTGATGTCATATTGGCGATTTTCTTCACTGACACGTTTTGGTAACCTTTTTAAATTTCTGTGCCTAATTGTTTTTGTTTACAAAATTAATACATTGATTTATTCCTAACCGCTCTGGATGTGTTCGCCTATTTTTGTATATTGTAGTATTTTGTGTTAGCACTGCACTGCCTAGTTTGTAGGTTAAGTCTAATTGTTTCTCCCCGTGAAGACATCACTTTTGCTCCTGTTTTAGCATCTCGTAGGTTGCATAAAATCGGCAGTCCATCCCCGCCCCCTAGCCATCTGATAAATTTGTAAGGTGTTTGTCTGTATTAAAATAAAATCAAGTTAAGTCGTCTTGTTGGAGAATTTCTCTGGGTTATTACTACTTACACAACGCACAAAATGGAAAACTCCATCGTCTAATCTTTGTCCACCTCATCTACGGCCCATGAAGTAAAGTTCGCACATAACCTTCATCATAGAACTGGTGCCATGCCAGTCTCCTGCAAGTTCTACTATACTGCACTTACCATTTTTGGATGTTAGGGGGTGCAACTCAGGTCACGGCAGTGGATTAAAAAAATAATAATTAATCGACTGTGCGATTGACTTCAGGTATGTTGGCTCGTGGAACGAAAGACTTCCTTTCACGGGATTGTGCTGAACAATGTTTGGACCTTCTGACCGCTGACAGACTCTACATTCCCCGCTGTGAAATTGGAATCGGAAGCTTCGTGTCTATGAGGGGCCCGCGTAGAATTTCATGTTCGGTGCTCCTAAGAAGGCTTCGTATGCATTTGGGAAGTTTTCGGCCCGTTTGTATTCGACGATTTGTGTGCTCGGCATGTTTGTGTTTCCGATGTGATGAGTTCTTCCCTCGAGGCGGCTGTCGATCTTTGGCTGTGTTGAGCTCTGGGCTCCCATAATTTCTTCTCCTTGGTTAGAACCTCGAAAAGTGTGAGGGTGTGTCGTTGTTGCGCCGACTTAACTTTTATTATGCTTTTCACTTTCAAGAGACAGTGGATTTATTTTTATTCGCTAGTGATGTTACATTTTCAGTGATTTTGCTACGCTATTGATGGACAATCTGTACAATGCAAGATAATAATTAAAATATTAAAATATATTTCCATAAAAGGAATCTTTTTCGTAATATAGTATTTTGTGTATTTTTCTGAAGGTGAGTGACAATTATAAATTATTTGAATATAGTGCTTTTAGTTCATATTTGATAATGATTTAAAGGCATTTAATAAAATGTATGTCCGTTAAGTTTTTTAAATGTGCTATGAAATTATAATAAATTTTTAGGTACATAATTTTTTTTCAGTAATGTAACGATTGCGTTTTATGTGCATATATCTATATATGAATAATCAAAGTGAGTGCAAATGGTCTATGAAAAATTATCATTTTTGATGTCGATATTGAAGTAAACAATTATTATTATTTTTTTTAAAGTTCATAGCATACATATTCTGAAAGATGTCCAAAATGCAAAATTTCCAAATTCCTGTGAATAATTTTGAAGGGGATTCCACTCAAATTGAGCACTTTTTTTTGTTGGTAGAAGAGTTATTCCAAATAAGTAAGTGGGATAATAAAAAGAAATTATTTTTCTGTTCTAAATTGGCGGGACCTGCTTTAAAATTTTTTCTGGATTCCCCCATTGTAAAGGAGTTATTGGATTTAAAAACAATAAAACAGGAATTTGAGAAATTTTTTAAACCTAATGAAAGCTTGTCATTAAATGACTTAAATAATATTGTTTTGTTACCTCACAAAAATGTGCATAATTTTGCTCATAGATTAACGATAATTGTTGAGAAAGTATATAAAGTAGACGATAATGCCATCGACAGAATTAGGTTTATTAGATTTGTACAAGCCATGCCTACCAACATTAGAATTAAAATAATGGAGGAAGGCATTGAGGACTTTGATGAAGCAGTTGAGCATGCACAAATATTACAGAACATCTACAATTCTAATGAGACAGCCCAGTTGTCATCCTCCACTGATGCTTCCCAAATTCATGAACAATTAGCAAGTATAATAGCCAAAATAAATGCACTCACATTTTCCAGTAAGAAAACTTCTGATACTGATAATTGTAGTAATGATACTTTTTCTCGTTCGGTGTACCAGCTACTAGAATTCCACATAGAAAACAATTTAAAAACAGGCATATTGTGCATCAACTTAAATCGGATTGAAGTAGAAACACTATAATCTGTCAGTTAATGTTTTAAAAAGTTTCACTCTGCTGCTAATTGTTTTAAATACAAAAATTTGTTGAGAATTAGGAACTTGCAATCTAATAGAAAGAGACAATTTAAACTAGAGAGTGATATCTTAACTGGTGGGGTTTTGCCTCAAAATTTTTGTACACCAGATTTTAACGACAGTGACATTAACAAATTACCAAAATTTACAAGTAACAGACTTGTACAATCAATGGGAATTCAACCAATGAATCCTGTAGTAATTTCTAATGATATCGCATGCCAAATTGATATACCTGATTATGACAATAACATACATTTAATAGCTAGTGTGAATAATATTGCTCCTTCATTATCTGTTGTTAAGGCAGTTATTAAAAGACAACAAATTTTATTTTTAGTGGATACAGGTAGTTCTATCTCCTTATTAATGAAGGACTTTTCAATCAAATTAAACATAAAATTAAATTTGTGGCATGTATAAAAATTTCTTTTAAATTAGACAAATGCTTTTTCAATCATACCTTTTTATTGTGGCCATTCAACAGAATGACAATTTTCATGGTATTCTTGGTTTTGATTTCCTCAAACAGAACAACATTACAATTAATTCTTTAGAAAACAATATTGTGTTAGCTGATGGATTAAAAATTTCTTTTGTTAATCATAATGATGTCAATGTCAATACGTTAAGGCAATGACAAATAATTTGATGGATACTAACAAAGATTTTGATGATAATTATTTGACTTTGGTAAATAAAGTAGTGATTTATCCAAATGATTATGTATATACAAAGGTAAGAGGTCATGTAATGCCTGTAGGTAAGACCATTGTATTGATTCCTGTAATGTTACAACATTTGAGGCTATTTATGATGCTGGTGAATGTGATATAAATGATAATGAATGTAATAAGAATTTTTTTTTATGTTGACATGTTGTTAATAAATAATTCTTTGAATCAGGTACATTTAAACAAAGGTTGTAAGGTTGGTTACTTTGAAGAGGTTGAAGTAGTTGAAAATAATGATAATTATGACAATGATTCTAATTTTTCCAATACTTGTAGTTTTATACAGGCTTCTGAAAATGTTTTAAGGCAACGTGAATGAGATTTAAAAGCTGAGGATTTTAATTTAAGTCATTTGAATAGTGATCACGCTACACAACTTAAAAATTTACTCATGAAAATTATGCAGCTTTCTCAAAATCAATGACAACTCTTGGTCATACGGATCGGGTCGTACCTCAAATTAATTTTACAAATGATTTTTCAATAAAGACTCTTCCTTTCCCTGTTCCTCAGGCTTTGCATAATGAATTCAGACAACAAATAGAGCAATTGGTCGAAGCAGGAATTATTAAGAGACATTATTCCGAATGGTCGCCTCCAATTTTGCTTATAAAAAAGAAACAGGATAATTCAGGAAAACAAAAATATTGACTTGCTCTTGATTTACGAATGCTTAATTCCGTTATTCAAGGATCTTCTTGCCCCTTACCAAAAATTCAAAATATAATTACAAATTTGTCATTGTTTCGATTTTTCACTAGTCTTGATTTACAACAAGCATACCATCAAATAGATCTTCCAGAACATTTACAATATAAACTTACTTTTACTTCGTAACTTGGTTCATTTAAATATAAAAGGTTAGTATTTGGATTAAAAACAGCTGCTTCAACTTTTCAAGCACTTATGGATTTGTTGTTAGATGGGGTTAATTGTGATGGAATATATCATAGCTGCCAACCTTCCCGATTTCTTTGGGAGATTGCCCACCACAATATTTAAACAGCTTTATTTTGCATTAAATTTTTGGCGTTATTTTAAGCACGAATTGCTAGGTAAAAATTAGTGTTGGGAAATCTCCCGAGGAAATTGGGAAGGTTGGCAGCTATGAATATATGCATATCAAGATGATGTTATCATTGGATCTAATTCTTTTGAAGAAACATTGCAAAAGGTACAGAAAATTTTAACTGTGTTTACAAAATATAATTTAACCTTATCTCCTTCTAAGTGCTCTTTTCACAAATCTGATACTAATTACTTAGGATTTCATATTAAGGATCATTCAATAAGGCCTATTCAAGTCAATATCACCAAGATTGTCTCTTTTCCAACACCAACTACTAAAAAACAATTGAAGAGATTTATTGGCCTTGCTACATTTTACAGAAATTTAATCCTATCTTTTTCCGAACTTGTTCAGCCACTAATTCAGTTAACGACACCTAAGGAAAAATTTGTTTGGACTCTATATCCATGAGCAACGGTTTCAAAAAATTCAAAAGGTATTCTTTTCTGAACCTATGGTTAGGTTACCGGATTGCAACAAAAGGTTCTACTTAAATACAGATGCATCTAACATTGCCATCAGTGGTTACATTTTACAAAATTTTGATAATCAATTATTACCTATTGCTTATTTTTCCAAATAACTTAAAAATTCCGAGAAAAGATACCCTGCCATTAAATTAGAACTATGGCTATTTATAAAGCAGTCACTGCATTCAAATACTATTTATATAATAGAAATTTCACTATTTTGTCTGATAGCACACCTTTGAAAAGATACAGGAAAACAACTAACCCAGCTGATATTACCACAAGATGGTTAATAGAATTATCCGAGTTTACTTTTAACTTTGAGCACATCCCTGGTGTTAAAAATGTATTAGCTGATTATCTTTCTCGTAATAATTTTGATAATAATACACAAACTCTGCAAACCAATCCTGAACTAATACATGAAAATGAATGTGTTTTGTCTGTAATTCATGAAGAGAATAACCAAAAGTGTCAGTTTATAAACTACCTTATTTCTAAAAATGAAAAAGGTTCTGATCCACTGCTTGAAATTTCTAATAATACTTTTTTTGTTGAACAAAATGCTGAATTATCTCCTATTATTAATGAAATTAATAAGAATGGTTTTTGTCACAAATTTCCTAGTTACATTATTCATCCTGAGTCTGGTTTATTAGTATGTGAAAAATATAATGTGCATAAGAAATCTTATTTATATGTAATTGTTGTTTCCCAGACCTTAAAAGTTAAAGTTCTTGCAATTTCTCATCTATTTCATATTGGTGTAAAGAAAACATATGAGTTCTTGACTAGAAAATATTTTTGACATGGAATTTATAATGATTGTGTCAATTTTGTTGCTTCGTGTACTAAATGTTTACAAATTAAACATCATAACACACCTCCTGTGCCTCTTCAACACACATATACACCAAAAGGTACAGAAAATTTTAACTGTGTTTACAAAATATAATTTAACCTTATCTCCTTCTAAGTGCTCTTTTCACAAATCTGATACTAATTACTTAGGATTTCATATTAAGGATCATTCAATAAGGCCTATTCAAGTCAATATCACCAAGATTGTCTCTTTTCCAACACCAACTACTAAAAAACAATTACCCAGAACATACTATTGCAGTCGATCTTGTAGGTCCATTTAGCAATGGTAAAAATGTAATGACAATTACAAATCATTTTAGTCGTCACTTGGAACTTGTACCTTTGAAATCTGCTTCTGCGAATGCAGTTGTTGAAGCTTTACTAAAGTATTTCTCCATTTTTGGTCATCCTGCGGTAATCCTACCTCATCTTGGAACACAATTTATTGCTACAGCTTTTAACAGTTTTCATCAAAAGTTAAGCATAAAAATTAATCATTCATCTGCTGCACATCCACAATCAAATTCAATTGCAGAACGAGTAAATACATCTATAAAATATTCTGTTAATTCGTTAATGTCTGAAGGACACTCTTTTGAATATGCATTATTAATCCACAAGTCATTATATAATGGGTCCACTCCCTCCGCTACTGGTTTTAGTCCTAATATTTTACATTTTGACAGAGAACTTCCTCTAATTTTTGACGCATATGATATTAATTCAACTGAACCTTTTCTTAATGATTTTCATACATATAAATTAGTTCAAGAATTGGACTCTTTGTATAGGTGTGCTAATGCTTATAATAACATCAGTGAAGCTCAAGATAACAGATTCATGAGACATGCTCTCCATGCTAAACTCAAGAGAGATTAATGAGGGTGATATTGTTTACTAAAAATCCAGAGATAAATTTAAACCTAAATACACAGGACCTTATGAGGTTATAATTAAACATTCTCCTGTTTCATTCACAGTTAGAAGATATCAGGCTCCTCGTGTGACCCCTGAATGTTTACAAACATAGATTACTGTTGGCTCCTCCCAGAAATAGTTCTTATATTTTTTACTGAAATTCAACAGAATTTTCCTAATTTACCTTTGACCTCTTCTGCTACACATTCTAGGTATAATTTAAGAACTAGGCATTAGATGTACTGTGTATGTTTGCAATGTATATTTGGTTCCTTGTTTGTGGGTGCACACACAAGCTTGGAGGTATGTTTGATGTGTGATTTGGTTTTCAGTATATCTCTTGTTTGGTTTCTTCTCTTGCAAATTGGTATTTTTGCTCTAAAAAAAGTAATAATTATAAATTAAAATTTACTCTTAATGGCCTTTACCTAATTGTTTCTCTATATGCTTAAAAAAAAATACAAAATTTTTTTCAATCTCACACCTTCTTTTTCACACACAATTTTCTTGTACATACGCAAACAAATATTTTTTGAATTCTGTCTGTTTAAGAAAAACATTTTTTTTGAGGAAGAACATGTGGAATATTTTGTGTAATTCATGTATTTTAAGTGTGTGTTATGAAAGATACTGTATATGTATTTTTATAATTTTAGTATATATATTATGTCAAAAAAAAAAAAAAAAAAGGCAATTAAGTTCTTGAACTTTTCAAGTGTTAGTAAGAGTTAAATAAAATGAAGCATGTAGAACAGACTTTTTCAAGAACTGCGGAAAAATAGTCTTTATTTGGTAGACTTCATGATGTGTTGCTACGTAGCAGTGGAACTCTTCGTTATTCATTTCCAAAATTTTTTGAGATCTCTTGCAGATAAGAATCTGCATATACAAGATAGCTATCAGTTTTTATCAATGTTACAATATTAATGTTTTATTTATGCTAATGTGTACACTAATATGATAACAGATGTATTTATGGCTATAGATTTTTTATTTGTTTGAAATATGCTTCATTCACATATGTGTTGCAACAACTATACAAAGTTTGAAGATCTGTAGTTTCAAGACAAAGAAATTTTTGTGTACTTTTATTTTTGTAAAGGGGATGGAACTGCACTTAACAGGTACAATTTTTTCTCCTTTTTTTTGTTTTGCACATACACTTACTTTTTCATTCAATATTTTATTTTAATTTTTTGAAACATTAGATATGTAATTAATATTTTTTTTTTTTTTTTTTTTTTTTTATCGAGGTCAAAAAAATTTTTGTTGGGCTGTGGGGAGATAATATTTGAAGCCGACATCACATATTGCTTTTTGTCTCTAGATATAACCCCTGTCCTGAATTTTATGCGGTACAAGTTATATACAACCCCCCACATCTGCCCCCCATATTTTTGTATATTATCCCCATATTTTTGTATATTGGCGTATTTTGTGTTAGCTCTGCACTGCCAAGTTTGTAGGCTAAGTCTAATTGTTTCTCTCCTTGAGGACATCACTTTTGCTCCTGTTTTAGCATCTCGTAGGTCGCATAAAATCGGCAGTCCATCCCTTCCCCCTAGCCATCCGGTAAATTTGTAAGATGTTTGCCTGTATTAAAATAAAATCAAGTTAAGTTATCTTGTTGGACAGTTTCTCTGGGTTATTACTACTTACACAACTCACAAAATGGCAAACTACATCGTCTAATCCTTGTCCACCTCATCTACGGCCCATGAAGTAAAGTTCACGCATAACCTTCATCATAGGAGGGGGAGGGAGAAGATCGGAAAAGAAAAAAAATGCTGCTTGGTCGATCCGGTTAATTGGACATTCCGGTTAATCGGTGTCCGGATGATCAGCGCTCTACTGTACTTTGTATTAAAAAAAAATCTGAAGAACATTAATATTCTAAATATGAATTCCTCCGAAATATGTTACTTTTAAAGTAACAAATATGCTTCATCCATGGCCTCTTTTTAAATTATTTCATTGATGAAAATGTTTATGTAATCCTTTCTTGTATGTAACAGTCATGTGCTTGTTGGATTAAAAACAAGTTTTTTACAACATACGACAGACTAATCCAATTGTTCATTATCTATTCTCATCTAGTTATTTCTATTCTAATCAAGAAATTATTATTGTTGAAAAATCCTTTGCAAATACTCACGATATTACTGAAACTGACCTTGGTAAAATGTGTGTATCTAGCAGGGTGTCTACCGGTCATGAAAATGTCATGATTTTGAACAATAGGCCATGCAAGTCATGAAAATATCCTGAATTTTGATAGGATGTCATGATTTTTTTCCCTACAACCCAGTCTCCAGTTGCAGGGTGTAGAGAAGGAAAAAAAACTGTCTTGCAATCTCGCTGCCGTGGCGGTTTTTCTTGCCGATTAGTATAGTGACATTTAATTACTTTTGACCAGGGCCGTAGCCAAAAGGGGGGTGGGAGTTAAGGGGGGGTCATAACCCCCCATGAGGAATTTTTTGCCATACAAAATGTATATTCTTCACTACATGATCCCACACACGTATACAGTGGCGGATCTAGAAATTCTCTTTTGGGAGGGGCAAAATTTTAGTCTAAACCAATGTAAAAACTTTTGGGAGGGGCTAAGTGATTAAAAAAGATCTCTTTGCATATACAAAGTGCATAACGAAGCAGAATGTTACCCTTTAGCTAATCTTTTGGGGGGGGGCTGAAGCCCCCTAGCCCCTCCCCCTGAATCCGCACGTGTATAATGGTGTATAATGACAAAACTTTGTGTGCACAGTGTATAATGACAAAACTTTGACACGTGAGTATTAATGAAGTAAAAGTATATGAGTGAGAACCGATGATAGGTTGTAAAAATTTCAATAATATACTTATTTCCTTGCAAACTTTTTTTTTTTTTTTTTTTTGAAATAAGAAACTCGATGATTTGTTCCCTTTCAGAATGTAGGTTTTGTTGAATAGAAAAGTTATAGTGACACAATGCTTTAATTTTAAGATATTTGATTGATAAAGGTTTTATTGGAGTCAATTATTCATTTTTAAAATTTCATTATTTTTTCACTCATTCCGTAAGTATTTAAAACAAAACAAAACGTTTTTATGCTTTTATTTCTTAAGGATTTCAAAACTTGGAAGGGAGAAAACTTTGATTGTATTGTTTATTTACAGAGTTCGTTTTTTTTAATTTTACTTTAAAAAGATGAGTTTCTGCGTTAGCATTTTTTTAGTAAATATGCGTTTGTTTCATAAACACTGAAAATTTTTTCGGCTTAGCCACATCCAGTGTCTTCTCATATCTGGAGGAGTATGACCATGACTACTTAACAATTTCTTGAAGTTGCAAGGTTGTAAATCTCTGGGTGTGTTGAACATTGCCGGTAAATTGGTTCGCGTAACATTTACTTTTTCAGCTACAAATCCTGTAATAAATACGTCTTCTAGTCGAAACATATTCATTCGTAAACTTTCATTATATAGTAACTTGATGGAATCTCCACTCAGTAGGTAAGATGGCCCAAATACGAAGTCTGGATAAATATTGAACGGGTAGTCTTGGTATGATGTGTACCATTTATTTTTAATACTTCGAACTGGTGGCCATTCATGAGCTAATTCACCTAGAATTGTTTTTGTTATATTTTGTTCAGTGACATTCATGATATTGTCAATGTTTATGAACATGTCATCATCTACTTTTAAAACAAATTTAACTAATGAGCAAGTTTCTGATACCCACTTCAGCATTGATATTGTTTTCAGCGTAAGGTTTCCGTAGGTATCTAAGAAAGATGCTTGAATTATATCTTTATATTTAGCATTTTCTTCTGCTATCCTGGAGATGTACTTTGTATTTTTAGGCGCTCCCAAGAAAAAAAGAACTTTAGCGCCTCTTTGTCTGGCATATCCACCCCAAGTATCTCTAATTGCCCGCCTTGATTCTAGATGAGAAGCTGATGATGTAACTGCAATGAAAATTGATAAATTGCGTCCACGATCTGTGCACACGTGTCTGTGGTTAATAGTGTATTGTATTTTAATAGGCACTGTGGTTATTCTTTGATTCAGCCACGTATGAAAAAGTTTGTCGAAAGTAGCACTGCTGTTAAATAAATAAAACATGTTTGAGCCTATTGAATTCCAGTAAAATTCACGATGCAGTTTTGTTTGATTCTTTAGAAGATGGGTAACATTGGTTCTCCAATCCATGATGTTGAGTTTCTCATTTATATAATAAATCCATGAAGGTATTACTTGGAATAATATTTTACTGATGAAAGACTGGTCTACATTTTCACTTGTTTTAAGTGCTATTCTTGGACTTTTCATTAGAATTAAATCACAGTACAGAACAATTAAAAATATTATTAACATCATACCAAAAAGCAGTTGCTGAAGTTTCTCGCGGCCTTTTATTTTCTTCAAGATCAAGGATGAACCTTTGGATCTGAAACAGAAGTTTTATGTTAAAAATCAATTTATTGTGTTTTGAAGTGTCAATTTTATACGACTTCTTCCATCTGTCTACTTATAGAGGTTACGTTGTACGCAAATTCTCAGTGTGATGGGAATCTCATGCTTTATGTTGAATTTCGAGAAATAAGAAATGAACTAGAATGGCTTTGAAAATGCCAGAATCGATACCCATTCTTCTAATCACCTTTCATGCATTACAGGATGTAGTTGATTTTACTTATTTATTATTTTACTATGTGAAACTGTAAGTTTGCACTTTGAAGAGCTTTTCGAATATTTGCAAAAAAAAGCACAACACTTTCTTTTAATTTTTTTTTTCAACCTTCAACACACGCAACACTAAAAATTTTACCTGCTGAATACAGGGCGATTATAGTTAGTCTCAATTTCAAAATTCTGTGGGAAACGAACGAATGGTCAGAATGACTTCCAATTTGAAACGACTACAGTTGGAGAAAGGAGAAACAGTAAGGTATCAGAAAAAAAGTTCCAAAGCGTATCAGTAGATGGCGCTGTAAGTGGCATAACGAAATTGGATTGGGCTGCAAGTAAAATTTTACATTGAAATAGGACGTCTCTGGCATGAATTACACATTAAACCATCTGTATTGTTCAATATGTGCACGATTGTTTCGGTTTTTTGACGGAAGAAATGGCTTCCAAGTCATTCAACAGTTGTGGCACTATTAGTGGAAAGCTTATCCACCACGGCAAGGTCGTACCACATTCGGAAAAATCGGTTTTTAGTTGTGCCAAAAAACCGCGTAAAAAGCAACGATGAAAACGCCTGTTAATTATGGATAGACTTTCGCACGACACGTGTTCAATAAGCTGCCCATTACACTCTGCAACAAGTTAAAAACGATTAACAGCATGCTCCATAACAGACCGAAGTGTCTAAGGAGTCACTTTGTGTATATGTTGCGTAATCCGTGCATTCAATTCAGCTAAATTTGCAATCAGGATACTGAACAACATTTTTAATTCAACCCCATAGCCAGAAGTCACAAGGTTTGAGACGGAAATTTTGAAGGCCAGGTTGTTGGAAAATGTCGCCTGATAATTCTATCATTTCCGAAATTTCCCTTGAGCAGTTGTATCACTTGCTTTGCAATGTGCGAAAGAGCTTCATCTTGCATGAAAATGATTCTATCCAGACATGCACGCTGTTGAAGTGTTGGAACTACCTAGTTGCTCAAAACTCAGATTTTAACCCATTTGTGCCCAGATATTTTTGCGACTTTCTTCGATTTTTGCTAATACCAGCAATAATAGATAAATTTCTGATATCAACTTGTTGAACAAGGGATGATTTCTTTTGAAATAACTATGTATAAAAATTGAAATGGCAACATCCTTCTTGGTCATGTTAAAATATTTTGTGGAGTTGAGGTTCAATACTCGTGAATAAAGGCTATGAAAAATAAATAACGTTTTCGACTGATAGCGAAAATGCCGTCCCAAAAAAGGGACACTAAGTATAAATGGGTTAATATTGACGGTTCAGGTAACGGGGCCCTATTTCCTCGAAAATGAAAAGGCCTTACAGTAAACGACGACGTCAACCCGCACCACGCAGTAAACTTTGCAGAATAAAGAGATACTGATGTATGTGTGAATGGATTTTCCGTTTACCATATCCTGTAATTTTTTGTGTTGACAAAGCCTTTTGGAGGTAGAAACACACTACATCTGTCCACAAAATCTTCGATGGCCATTCACTGTCCACTTCCATGCGAGCAAGAAATTCTAGAACAAAAATATGTCTCACTGGCAGGTCCAGAGCCTTATTATCGCATGGGCAAATCGGGACTTTGCCCAGGGCCCCGGCTCGAAAGGGCCCCCAATTTCAAATGTTCTTCTGAAATATTCTTTTTGTATATCAAAATTTTATGAAAAATAAAACAAATTTCGCGGATGGGGCCCCCAAATTCATCAATGCCCGGGGCCCTTGGTTGTCATAATCAGGCTCTGGGCAGGTCATTAGGTAGCAACTCCTGAACATGGGTAATTATGTATGGATAGCAATGCCGGATATTGGGTAAAATTTTATGCTCTGTGATCATAGGCATGTCTAAAGAACAGGCAATTCCCCATTCAGTGCACATTTGCACACAACTGCTCGTTCCTTCCTGTAATGCTATATCCACATCTCCTGACGTCGAAGCAATTGATTTCCTCCCTCTGCCAAATTTCACTTAAAAAATCCCTTATCTTCGAATTTCTTAATCATTTTCTTCAAACCCTCGGCAAATATCGGACCACAACCCTTTTTCATGCTCTTTAATGACCGGAATTTCTTCGCCGTTCTTGTAAAAGAGCTCCACCAGCAGAGCGCGATCCTTCATTCAGAGGGCAAACTGCTTCGATGCAGTAAAAAGAACGCCACGTAGCTCACGTTTTTGTAACTAATACGATGTGACGTACGCATGAATGTTTTCATTTGCAATGTATGACGCTTACAGCGCCATCTATGGATATACATTTGGAACTTTTTTTCTTATGCCATACTGTTTCCCCCTTCAAGTATATTCGGTTCAGATTTGATTGTACTGAATTGTGTGTATTAAGGTAGACCTGCATGAGAGGCAGGGGCGCAGCCAAGGGGGGGGGGTTAGGGGGGTCATTTTTAACGGGTTCTTACGCCTACTCACCTTACATCTGGAGAAAACCGACCAAAGCTCCAGACTGTTCGATCGACTGACTAGAACCCGGGACCTTCACACTTCAGCCATCTACCATTATAAGTGTCTTATCCTCTTGGCCATGGTGGGACCGGTTCAAATTTGAAGTCATTCCGACCAGAGGCTCTTTTTTTATAGCATTTTGAAAGTGAGACTTTAGTTATAATCTTCCTGTATATTTAAATCGTACAAAAACCCTTAACGGGTTAAAAGTTTGTGACTCAGCAGTTTACTTTGTATCTATATGAATTTTAAATATGGGTCTTAAAAATAATTATATCAAATTTTAAGTGACGCACTGGTGTGACTTTATAAGACTTGTTTTTAAATTCCATTACAATTACTTTTGTTTTATTTTCTAAAAAATATTTACACATGCAAGCATGCTTTTAATTATCATATGCACTATCAAATATATCGCACTTTCACTGAGCAGATATTATGTATTCAAATGATTTTATTTCAATAATTTATCTTTTGCGCCACGTTATCCAAAGGGGCAAGCCAAATTTGCATAAATATTTTCTTTGTAATACACTATGTATTTATATACATTTCACTTAGTTTGGATGCTATGACACAAAGTAAACATATTATTTTCAATTCATTATAAAGCGCCCCCTGGGGGCGAATATTTGAACTAATTTTTTTTATTCACTCAAATTCCCATACCTTCATTATGTCCTACACAAAATTTCATAATTTTATCAACAATTGTTTCGTCTGTAGACAGCTCTAAAATAGGGTCGTTTAATTTCGGACAACTCATTTGGCGCCCCCTTCACCACGGCGTCCGAGATGCTTGCCCCATTTGCACCCCTGTAGTTGCGTTACTGTAAACAAAACACACACACAACAAAAGATCTAAATCCAAAACTCCAGAATAGATCAGCCTGGTGCAGCATCCTATTAGGCAAAACAAATCAAATAAGAATGTCGACTACATTGCCAAAGTCACTGTACTGCCCTGGCCTCCGCATATAGTAATTTCAGGAAAAGATACTTCCATTTTGTAGATTAAAATTTAAAAGAAAACTTTTTATAACAGTGGCGGCCCGTGGTCAAAACTGTTAGTGCAGCCGGAAGCATATGAGCCGCCCCCCCCCCCTTTCCTCCGGACAGGATTGGAAAATCTTTGTTACTGAATTCGAAAGCTGGCGGATTAAGCCCTCGCCGAGGAAAAAAAAAAGAAAATACATAAAAAATGTAAGAGATCCTATTTTACTTCCATAAAATGGACATAAATTTCAACCAGCCGCTCTTATCCTCAAAATTGCATTAATCCGTGTCTGATTCGAAGTTTCCTTAGAATTTTCTTTTGTAACGATAACTTGAGAAGAAAAGAAAAAAAAAAGAAAACTGATTTATTTTTTATAAGTCAAATCAATCCTCCTTTCTTTTAAACTTGCGAATCGGTCAGTGATGCCCTCATAAAAAGGCATTGTTTTATTCAGATATCAATAATTTTAAAAGCTCTTTAAAATTTCCCATGTTTAAAGAATTTTCTCGTCGCCATGTCCTCTAAATGCCAGTTCTTTCTTACTTAAAAACAACACTGCTTTGATGGGTAATTGTCCATTCATAAGGGTCTATTCAGGCTTACCTTCTTGATAGATTCAGCAATATAAAGTCGAGAGTTTTCCAAACATATATTCTCCATATCCCCTCCCTCACTTCTCGTACGAGCCAATCAGTTAGTCGAGTTCTCAAGTTCAGCCGCCGTTAAAAAATCTTTCATCGGCTGTATCAGCTGCATACTCCTTATGCCGGAGAGGCTGCTTACGTAGTCGTTGTCATGGCAACGGTGCTGCCAATTTTCTTTTCAGCGCTTTGGGCTGAACCAAAGATTTTCCCAATTGAATTGCGGGAAAATTAAAGTGCTTTTTTTCTGAATGAGCGATCCGGCCACAATACTTTTTTTTTGTTTGGTTTTTTTCGGAGATTATTTTAATTTACCGTAGGAATTCCACAATTCTAATCTGAATTTAGGAAAATTAGTACAATAAATTATTTTAAAGTATGTGCTGATAATTTCCGGCTGTACTTGCTGTATCCCACGAGCCGCCACTGTTTTATAAAAATGATATTTGACGTTGTTACTTTAAGAAGGTAGGGGGGGGGAGGAGGGGAGGTTATCGAGTCTTATGTCAAAGTTTGACATAAGGAAATGCAGGTTTCAAAAGTTACCGAAAAATTTGCATAATTTATAGAGCAGGATTTAATTTTTAAGCAGTCTCAATTTATCCTACTTTGTTTTTTGCCGTCTTGGACAACTGCCCAACTTGATCATTTGTTTATCGGCCAAGCACTCTTGAGAAAAGTCCCTTTAATACAATTGGACACTAAAAGGTTTTTGCAACTGTATTGTTAATTTCGCTTGGCAACATATTTATTTTTTTTTATTTTATAGAATTTGATTGCTTACGTGACTTTTAATTTTATGATATGTGTTCAAAAACAGTCCTGCAACCTGACTTTTCAAACTAGAGGTGCAAATTTTAAAACTAACTGCGTGTGGAAGGGGGGGGGGTGCCTGCCTCCACTTGCCCCCTCAGATTACGCCTGTAATACAGGCGGAAATTTGGAAATTTCTAGCTCGGTTTCACATTTATGAAATATTCTTCAAAGTAATAATAATAAATGACAGTTGAGTTTTTCTGTGGCTTTTAGATGCATTTTTTCTTAAAAGATGAAGTAAATAATTGATATGTGAAATAAGCACATTGAAATGATTTGAAATTCTTATACACGGTGATTGCAAATGAATATCCCAACTTTTAATGGCTGTATTTACAAAACTTCTGAAGATAGTCATTTTGGCGAAAAGAAATAAAAAATAGCATTGTAAAGATATTAACAGCATAAAGTTATAAATGTACAATGTGACCGCAGTCAGAAACACGAATGATATCCATTTTGTAGCAGAATGTATTCCACGCTTTTTTCAGCATGTCTGTTGTTACAGTTTCGATGGCTGCAGCTATCCCCGTTTTCAGTTCAAAAGTGTTAGTTGGTAGATACGAAAAAAATCAGACTATAGGTGTTGTAATCGGACGGAGTTAAGTCGGGGGTTCAAGCGGACCACTGATCGTCCAAATCTCTCACAAAATAAATAAATAAAAATAAAATGAATAAAACTTTAGATTGATTTTGTGGTTAAGGCAAAGCTACACGAAGGCTATCTGCCTGCAGGGGGGATATGCCTTGGGCGAGGGACTTTTTAATTGAAACTTTAGAGCTTCTCACTCAAAACGACGTGTGAAATGGAATGCTACCTTGTATTGCTTTATTTCTTAGAAGATATGGCCTTTCAAAGTTCGAATATTCATTTTTAATCACCCTGTATAGTGATAAAGTTAATTCTGAAAACTTGAAATTAGTCAAGCGACTCGAATTTTAACAAAGAAACAATAGCGTTTTTATTTTCTTAGAACACAAAAGTTAATCAAAATCGCAAGTATTTTGTTTGTTTTTATATAATTAGTAATCTCTATAAATTTTACCGGTATGTAGTGTGTATCGTACTCCATTTACTCAGTAAATTATGACTGATTCCATATACAAAAACATTTTATATTTGATGACTAAGAAAATGTTGATATTCTAGCATGAAAGACCGTGAGAATAAATTGAAAATTTCGAAAGAAAATTATCCTTTGCAAATTATATCACTTTCACAAAGCATGAAGAGATTTCTATACAGCTAAAATAAAGAAATAATATAAATATATAAAAGAATCAATAAAGAAAAGAAATGTACCCATTACATTTTTCTATTGTTACAGAACTAATGGAGAAAGCTTAATTTTCTGGAATATGGGACACAACCTATATGCATAATGGTAGTAAAAACTGAGCTTGGTGCTAATTCATTATAGAAATTTCTTTCGCAATAAAATCTCTCTAAAATCTTCTTTTATTCATAAAGATTTTGATTGAAGAAGTAAATTCAAAATAAAATCAGATTTATTTTATTTCTTGGCTTTTTTATTTCATGAAGGAACGTATTTGATCCAAACCTTGTTTTTGCCTGCCGGAATTTTTAATAGTTTCTCTCCGATATCCCTTATCTATAAAACAAGTAATTTTTTTTTAATTCAAGTGGCCGAAATTTTTCAAATAGGTTGTCTTAAAAAATAATCAAATAAATAAGTAATAAATAAAGGACTTGAAAACTGACAGTACAGAGTTGCTATACACACACACACACTCTGGGTGTCCCAAAAATATTACGACAAACTTTTAGTGGGGGTAAGGCACATTAAAAGGATTAGGAATTGCAAAGCAATATGAGGTCAAAAACGTTTTCCTACACAAGTTAATAATCATTCTCAAAAATAATTTGTAGTGGAATTTTTTACCGTGCTTTAGCAAACTTTTATTATTATTTTTTTTTTCGTAAAAAAACATTGAACTAAAATTGATCAGAAAAAATGGTATTTCATTTTGATTCCTGTCATTTTGGGAGAATGAACCATTTGTTTTAAAACTTGATAAGGTAGGTTAATTGACACTTCATCATATTTTGTAGTGATTATTAACCAGTGTATGAAAACAACGTTTTTGACCCCACATTGATATGTGATTCTGAATACTGACATGTGCCCTACTTCCCCTAAAATTTTGTTGCTATATTTTTTGGACACATTGTCTATATATATGTGTGTGTTTGTGTATTGTTTAGACCATCAGATGGCCCTTACTAAGGCAAAGACAGACGGGGCAGTTGATCCGGGTCTCCAAATTTAGCAAAGGATACTCGTGTCTGCAGTCGAAATAAATGCAGCAATTGCTGCTTGTGTATGACATATAAGTACAAATATATGATAAAGGTGCTCAAATTTGGATTTACTTTTTGAAACTGACTAGGCACCAGTTATTGCTGTGCCTCTTCCTTTATTCCCCCCCCCCCCTACCCAAAGTGAGCGACAAATTCACTCTTGGGAAAGAGTGAATTTATGGCTCACTTAAATCTCTAGGGGTCACAGTAAGCATTCACTAAAGGCCAATGCTCATATGAGTCCGTTGTCATACGCTCCAAGCTGTGGGGGGGGGGGAGTTTTTTAATGGCCAATTTGCACGTGGAGGCTATTGTAAAAAAGGAGGAAATGTTGCAGGGCCGAAATATTTATGGTACTTTAATTACCAGTCGGGATTGCCGACAAAAGCTAACCCGTGAAACCCCCAAACCGCGCCTTACACATAATGGGGAGACTTTTCTCTGCAATCCGGTAAGAAGATGCATAGAATTGCCATTCTAGCATATGAGAACGGACTCATATGAGCGTTGGCCTTAAATAGCTGCAGATGAAGACGTGAGGCTGAAGCCACAAGGACTTCTAAGTAAATTTATAACTCGATTAACCCATTTGTGCCCAGATATTTTTGCGACTTTCTTCGATTTTTGCTAATACCAGCGATAATAGATAAATTTCTGATGTCAACTTCTTGAACAAGGGATGATTTCTTTTAAAATCATTATGTATGAAAATTGAAATGTGAACATCCTACTTTGTTAAAATATGTTGTGGAGTTGAAGTTCAATACATGTGAATAAAGGCTAGGAAAAATAAATTACGTTTCGATAACGAAAATGCTGTCCCAAAAAAGGGACACTAGGCATAAATGGGTTTAAAAATAACGAAAACCTACTTTTAATCGTTTACCTACTGTTAACGAAAAACTAACACAAAAATATTGTGCTGTAGTCAAATGCCTAGTATGCCTTATGGTGAATCCTAACCTTTCTTGCTTCTGAATGCAGTGTGAATCAGTATGAAAAAGCCTCATGTACGATTAGTCGGGCTCTGATCACCAGATATAGCCCGTTTCGGGAGCTGTAAAGCTTTCAAAGACCTGAAAAAGTTGCATACCTTTATTGAAAGAAAATGATTATACGAAACAATAAATCCGAAAACATAATTTCTCTTTAAATTTATAGAATAAATCGCGAAAGAGTTTTTCTGTGAAAGTGTTTCAGATCTTTTACGGTTTTTTTTGCATGTTTTTACAATTCTTCTTCCGGCTTTCGTAACAAAAGCAAGAAAAAAAAATATATGTAATTGAATTCTTTATGTACATTTTTACTCTCTCAGCCCATGTTTATAATCACTTCACAAAATAAAGGCAAACATAAACAAACGTAACAAAGAAATAAGCAGTATTACCTACTCCATATGAGGCTTCTCCGACCCATACTCTTTTCTACCTGAAGCAGTTCTAAAAGTAAAATCTGTTACACTGACCGTGCTGTCTGTTGCTATGAAACAGATATGCGCCCTTCAAGCTCATTTGATCTCGTTTGCAGCATTATTCTGAAACATCTGATAAATTAGTCTGATATGAGGGGATGAGGCTGGTAAGCACGTCGGAATTTATTTTTGGATAGGTCATTTATTACAGCTAGTTATGTGTTTTGACTGCTTTGGATAATAAGCATATTTATTAGATGTGGTACTCGCCTACGAAACATTTTTTTAGGTAGTGGCAAACTTTGGAGAATTTGTAGATTAGGTTTTGATTTTCCTAGCCTTTTAACCTTTTGAAAGCTAATAATAGATTTGCATTTTCACTATGATTTTGTTTTTGCCTTTTATATACATCATCTACTTCTAAATGAATAGAAATTTTAGAAAAATTCTTCCTAATATGGAAAATGCAAATGCCTTCTGCATGTATAGCCATAACTTTGAGTTGAAACAGAATATTGTCGTTGTCAAACTAATATCTGCTATGTGTAAAAAGATTATTTATTATTACCAGCTTTTATTAGCACTTATTAGTTAACAATATTCTGGCTGATGCGCATAGCAAAATTTGTTTTAGGGATCACAGTTCACCATATAATGCTTATATCATATAGCAGTCTTTTTATACGAAAATTTGGTTAGTAAACTAGTCATAATAGTCGAAATATCGAAATCTCCCAAAAGTGCACATAGCAGATATTGGTTTGACCACGATGATAAGCTAATAACAAATTGCAGCAGGTCTCTCCTTCAACTAGTTATTTTGTTTTAATGCTTGCTGTAATATACTTTTATTGTGCATAAAGCTATTGTAGAGGCTTATGCAAGTTTTTTGTTTCTTGAGTAAGGGAAGCTATGTTCTACAAATAATAGTTATGTTCTACTAATAATTGCTACTTTACGATGGCTCTAGTGTTATGTAGTATTAATGCACACTGTGTGTCTTAAGGGACATCAAAAATTAAGGCTTCCATACCCCAAGCCTTAATAAAAATTAAATTGACTCAAGATCATTCACTGTTGTTGATGGAACATTGGAACTTAAAATTGTAATACTATTTATGAAAACCACAATCCTTATTTTCTCTTTTTTCAAGAATTTTTCAAGTTTTCTCGAAATTTCTGCATGTCACGGGTGCTTCATGAACTATTCTTAAAACTCTTGCTAGTTTTACGCAGAATCTAGTACATTCATTCTAAATTTCTGAATAACAATAAAAATATGAAACGATTAACTAATAAAAACTCTACACGTGTTTCAAACGATATAACGGTTTGATCTTTGTTAGCAGTAAAACATTCACTAACCTACCTACCTGCAACGTGCAGCCTGTTGGGAATTCCTTTTTTATAAAGGTGCTTTGTCAATGACTTAATCTTTTATGCTTATAAAACAGACCCCAGATACCGATGATACAAATAAAATTTATTAAAAATCTAGGCTATTATAAATTTCCTTAAAATCACCATATTCATTAATAATGTAGACTGCTAAAACAATAAAAATCAATGTAGGCTAGACCAATGACATAAAAAATCCGAGCTGACGTGTTTTTACGCCGTGACGACTCTTCCGTGTATCTAACCGAAGATCCATTTCTTCCCTCAAGCGCCGGTCAACTCCACAGAGAGGAGAGAAAATAAAATAAATAGAACCAATAAAATAAAAAAAGTTTTTATCAATAAAAAAGAACACACACACAAAATGTAGATACCATTCAGACAAAAGAAAACAATGTACGAAAAACGAAGTTAATAGAAAAATCGAATTAACATACTGTGCAAACGGTAAGAATACGTAAAAGAAAAATCCCTAGGGTCATCTGAATTCCTACATTTGGCATAGACTTGACCAGTCTACAGCATTCGTTGTTGTAATTTACATCAATGGCTCGTTATACACATAAACAGACAAGGATCAAAGGTCGATATGTAACATGGTTCTTGCACTTTAGCGAATGCATAATATAGAAAAATACTAAATTGCACTAAGATATCTATCATCAAGACATCCCTTATCGAGGTATGGGAAGGTGAAATACATTTTCACCTTCATTGTAGCTTTCACGCATAATTGTAGCTTTGTAGTTATCTTCTTTTACTGGTAGAGATGAGTTTAATTTTCTTTTTTTAGTTAAAAAATTATTCAAATCATAGGTAATCAAATTTTCAACTTGGTATAACAACATGTAATCTGTGAACAATCCCCATCTGAATACTTTGTCTAACTATCGCTTTGTATTTAGTTTAGACACAAAAATATATTTATTTACTGATAATCTCTGTGGCCTGTACTATATACAAAGACGTAGATATTGTTGCGGAATTACTCTGCTACTCCTGGGGTTCGTCGTTCTAAAGTCCTGTTGGTGTAAAAATGTTCAAGTAAAAAGTCACTTGTCAGGATGGAACACAAACTTTATTGCTTCTAGAACTTCGTAGAACAATCAGCTGTACATAATTCACAAGCACAATCTAGCAGTAACGTGCTTTTAACAATCCGCTTGGATCAGAAGCTCTCACAAATGCTGTATTTCTCACACAAAATAAGTCACTTTTACAGGCAAAAATTCCGTGGAAATATTCAAGGGATATAGTACACCATCTCTTAAGACACAGCAATGAAGAATTTACACACAGCACTTTAAAAACAGCTTCACAAAGCAAGCTAAAACACAGCTTCTATAGCACTATCAGTTCACACAAAACAAGCGTACTCAGAGCTCTTCACACATTGAATGTTCAACTCGCAACTGACTGGTTTCGGGGCGATGCCCGCTTCTATAAATAGCCGACGCAGGAGGTACAAGAGGTTTCCAGAAAAGTCAATTTCTCGAGGGTTCTACATAAAGCGTGAATTTTGATTACGTCATAGAAGAGAAATGTTAGGTTATTATGCGTTTTTAATGCAGGAAAAACAACTTCCAGTCCCCATTGGGAAAATCGCGCCAAATGACCAAAAAGTCGCCAAGCTTGGCGACTTTTGGCGAAATATCGCCAAATTTGGTGCCAAAAATAAGTCCTCAAAAGTGAAGAGATCTAAGCTCTAGGACTAATATTTCTCGAGATTTCTAGAAGCCCATAGAAAAACATATGGGAAAGCGAAACCTCCGTATCTCCGGTTCTAATTGGCCGATTTTGATGCAACAAAAAGCAAAATTTATCTATTTGAAGCGTAGAATACGAATTTTAAACCATTTTAAGCCACAGAGCAGCGGGTTGCCCCGAAAATTCGTAACATTGCCCCCTTCCCAAGGACTGCACGTCCCGGGCAGTACAATCCCCGGTTAGGAGGTCACACAAATATACAGTGTCCAACCTTTAACCAAATCTTAACAACATAATTTAAGCAAATAACCAATAAACACAGTAAGCAAATGCACTCTAATAAATAAATAATATACATAATGAACAATTACACTAATAAGCAATAAATGTAATAAACAAATACACATTAATAAAAACCAATATTTTACAAATATGTACACTAAACATGGCGTAAGTGGTGAGAGAAAGAGAGTTGAAGAAAGAGGAAGAGAAGAGAAAGACAGGAAAGGAATGAGAGATGAAAGAAAAGAGGAATCACGCCATAGTGACCATGGTCTGAGCTAATTACAACCGCGGTAGATGGCTAGCCAAGCGTAATGTACAACTCTTGGCTTCGAGTTTGGTGACTTACGAATCCGTACGATGACGTCATTCAGCCGGTTTAGGACTGTGTAAGGACCGTCCCACGGCAATTGCAGCTTGGGAGACAGGCCTTTCCGTCGAGTAGGATTCCATAGCCAAACTTTGTCACCTGCGTTGAACTCGTGTCCCGTAGCCTTCGTGTCGTAGCGAGTCTTCATCTTTTCCGTGTTCAGGTTGATCCGCTCCCGAGCAAAATGATGTACATCTTCAAACCGTGCCCGAAGGTTTTCCACGTACTCCTCTGGCGATGAAGGCGTGTCTGGAGGGCGGCCGAACATTAGATCGGCGGGAAGGCGAAGATTTCTGCCGAACAGCATCTGGGAAGGTGTGAAGCCGGTAGTCTCATGGACGGCGCTCCTATAGGCCAGCAGGAAGAGGGGGAGTTTCTTGTCCCAGTCCTCTTGATTCCTAGATACCAGGAGCGAGAGGTTGTTCAAAATTGTGCGATTGAACCTCTCCACCATGCCGTCGGATTGTGGGTGTAAAGGCGTAGTCTGGGTTTTGTCCATTCCGAGAAGTTGGCATAGTCCTTTAAAGACTGCAGAGGTAAAGTTCGTTCCTTGGTCGGAATGAAGCTGCAGAGGGGTTCCATATCTGGAAATCCATTCTTGCACCAGTACCTCTGCTACGGTCGTAGCTTCTTGATCTGGTATAGGAAACGCTTCGGGCCATTTAGAGAAATAGTCAATGACAACCAGGATGTATTTGTTGCCATCCGACGTTCGCGGAAGAGGTCCCAAGATGTCGAGGGCAATCCTCTCAAAAGGCGCTCCTACATTATAACGGTGTAGTTTTCCACGGCTTCGTTTCTTCGGGCCTTTACGGGCGGCACAGGCGTCACAAGCTTGACACCACTTTTCGACGTCGCCTCGAGCCCTAACCCAGTAGAAGCGCTCGCGAACTTTCTGCAGGGTCTTCATCACGCCAAAATGGCCTCCAGTTAAGCCATTATGCAGCTCTTCTAGTACCTTCGGAATCCTCGAGCGAGGGAGTACTAACTGCCATCGGAGCATCTTGCCGTCGTCCGACTCCCATTAACGATACAGGACTCCATTCCTCAGGCGAAGCGAATCCCATAAAGCCCAGTACTGTTTTGTTGCCGGACTGTAAGATGATATTTCTTGCCAACTGGGCTTAGCGCTGGATTTTTCCATAAATTCCACAATAGGTTTGATGTCGCTGTCTGTTAATTGGTCCGCCCGAACATTTTCGTCACTCCAGGGATCTTGGGATGGTGTCGATGATGTAACTTGGCGGACAACGGGATGTTTCAGATGGTAATTTTTCTCTGCCCTGGAGCAATAGCGACAGCTGTCTATACAGGGCCTTCTTGACAAAGCATCTGCATTTCCATGAGATGCCCCTTTCCGATGACGTATCTCGATGTCATATTCTTGTAATCGCTGTATCCACCTGGCTATTTGGCCCTCTGGATTCTTGAAATTTAGAAGCCAGGTTAAAGAGGCATGGTCCGTTCGGAGCAGGAACTTTCGGCCGTACAGGTAATGATGGAAGTGCTCCACGGCTTTAATGATAGCAAGAAGTTCCTTTCTCGTAACACAATAGTTACGTTCTGCCTTTGAAAGGCACTTGCTCCAGTAAGCAATGACGTGTTCTTGGCCATCTATCTCCTGGGACAAAACTGCTCCAACACTCTCCTTACTTGCGTCTGTGTCCAGGATAAATGGCTTGTCAGGGTGAGGATACGACAGGATCGGCGAAGATGTTAAAGCCGTCTTCAGTTCGTTGAATGCGTCCTCACATTCCTCAGTCCATAGAAATTTCTGTCCAGTCTCGGTCAATTTGTGAAGAGGTCTTGCAATTTGAGAAAAGCCCTTCACGAATTTTCGATAGTAAGTACACAGACCGAGGAAACTTCTTAAGTCATGGATATTCTCGGGACGACTCCAGTTCTGGACTGCGGACGTCTTTTCGGGATCGGTTCGGACTCCGTGGGCGGATATTATGTGCCCGAGGTAACGTACTTCCCGACGGAACAAGTTGCACTTCGACGGACTTAGTTTCAAGTTTGCCTCTTTTAATTTCTGCAGTACCTTTCGAATGTTCTCGAGATGCTCTTCGAAAGTCCTTCCGACGATGATGATATCGTCCAAATAAACGAGACATGCTTCGTAGGAAAGTCCTCTCAACACTGTCTCCATTAGACGCTCGAATGTAGCCGGTGCGTTGCAGAGTCCAAAAGGCATAACTTTGAACTGCCACAATCCTTGTCCCGTGGTGAACGCAGTCTTTTCACGGTCATCGGGATGGATTTCTACTTGCCAGTAGCCACTCTTGAGATCCAGAGTGGAGAACCATTCATTTCCCGATAAAGTGTCCAATGTGTAGTCTATCCTGGGAAGAGGGTAGCTGTCTTTCTTGGTAATGTCATTCAGACGTCTATAGTCAACGCAGAACCGGGTGGAACCATCTTTCTTTCGGACCAAAACAATCGGCGAGGCCCACGGACTAGTCGATGGCTCGATGACGTCATCGCGCTGCATCTCCTCTAAAAGTCGGTTCACCTCTTCTTGCTTAGCAAACGGCAGCCGCCTAGGATGTTGCTTGATGGGAGAATGGCTGCTTGTGTCTATTCTATGCTGCGTTAACCTCGTACGGCCAAAGTCACCGGAAGTACGGGAGAAGAGGTCTTCAAATTCAGCTATTACTTTCTCCGCAGCGCTTCTCTGTTCTGCCGTTAACTCCACGTCTTGTAATAATTCCTTCGTCAGGAACTCGGAAGATTTAGCTGTCGTTTGGTTGATGTTCTTATTAATGCAGGTAACAGGAGTGCATGTCGCCAACACTTCATTTTTCTTTATCACCTTTGACTTGTCCGTCACATTTACTACTCTAACTGGAATTTCTGTTCTCGACAAGTCCACAAGTGTTGCTCCCACAAGTACTCCTCTGACGGAATCACTATTGTTTGGGTGTTCGATTAATCCAAAACGGAATTTATTGCTTTCTTTTACTGTTCCAGAAATTATTGAATCAGTTCTGGGAGGTAGAGTGATATCAGTCTGGGCTATTATTTGCTGAACAGGCAAAACAGTTTCATTTCTAATATCGAACGCAGCTATTTCTTCTGAGTCTGAACGAAGCTCATTATTCTTAAAGTCCAAATTAAATTTGTGCGATTTTAAAAAGTCGAGTCCGAGAATAAAAGAGTCTGTAATATTGGCGACATATACCACATGGTCGTATCTGGCATTTCCAAACGTGATTTCTACTTGCGCTTTTCCGCCCACTTCGATCTTGTCACCTGTCACAGTCTGGAGGGTCAGCGAGGACGGAGTCCAGATAATCTTCAAATTTAATTTCTTGGCCAGATCCGTCCTTATGATGGTTACGTTCGCTCCAGTATCAATCACCATGTGGCATGGGGAACCATTAACGTATCCCTGTACGAAGACTCCATTACTGCCACCATTCACTGATGAAATCTGCAAGACTTTTAGGTGGGGCTTTTGACTATATGGCAACCTCCGCCCCGCGAGATGGCCACCTCCTAGTTTCCCTCTTTCATGTTCTTAGATTTCTCTTGCTGGTCTTGAGCTTTTCGACCACAATGCTTTTGTACATGGCCTTCGACGCCACACTTCCAGCATTTTACTTTCTTTGGGCCATCTCTCGTTCTATCGGATCTTAATTTTCGCTCTATGAGATCTTTTATTCTCTTCAATCTGTTCTCGACGCTCTCTGTGTCTTTGTTAGCTTCCTCTTGGACCGTGACCGCTCTGACAGCATGCCGATCTTTTCTCACGGCCCGCTGGGCTGCCTCTAGCTTCATTGCAAACACCAGAGCAGACTTCAAATCCTGATAATCCTCCAACATGAGTGCCTTTTGGGTTTCTGGATCACGGATGGCTTCAATAAAATGACGCACCGCCATTTCTTCTCGAACATTATCAAGGTGGTCCATGTAGGCTAGATGACACAGCCTATCTATGTCCGAAGCCAGCTCTTGAAGGGTCTCGCCAGATCTCTGCATCCTTGACTTAAGTTGGATTCTACTATATTCTTTCTGGCACTTCTCTCCGAATTTCATCTCCAAGGCACTGGCAAGGGCGTCAAAATCTCTTATCTTCGTCGCTCCGATAGTTTGCAATACATTAATTGCATCTCCGCTAAGGGAAGCGGCCAGTTGATTAGCTTTCTCGGACTCGCTCCAACCATTGGCTCTGGCGACGATCGAAAATTGGGTCTTGTAAGCTTCCCAGGGAGTCTTTCCGTCATAGGCAGTAAGTTTCACTGCTGGGCGGTGTGAAGATAACCTGATGTTTTCAGGTAACTTTCCCAGCTTTACGAGAGAGTCCAATTTCTCTTCAATTTTAGCTTCACATTCTTCATGTATTTTCGAAAATATATTTTCTTTCCAGTCTAGTTTCTCCTCAATTTTTTTCTTGAATTCTTCCCGCATTCTGCAAATATCTTGCTGCAATTCCTTAACATTTTCTTCTATTTTTCCTTCAATTCTTTGTTCATATTTTGTTTGAGTTTCTTCTATGAGCGACATTCTTTTCTCCATTATCTCTTGATTTTCCTGCACACTCTTTTCGAATTTCTCTAATTTTCCCAAAGCAGTCTCCATTTTCTCCAATCCCAATTTCATTCCTTCTTGTCCTGCTTCAATTTTCTTCTCTAAATCCGCCTTCATCTGTTCTTGTCCAGCTTTCATCTCGTCTTGTCCGGCTTTCATCTGTTCTTGGGCGGCTTTCATCTCGTATTGTCCGGCTTTCATCTCGTCTTGTCCGGCTTTCATCTCGTCTTGTCCGGCTTTCATTTCTTGCATCATATTCATGAGCTTTTGAAGTTGTTCTTCCATTTTCTGTCTAGTCAAAACCATAAACTGGAAAATTAAAGTCTTTCTTTAGAACCCCGATTCTGACACCAAATGTTGCGGAATTACTCTGCTACTCCTGGGGTTCGTCGTTCTAAAGTCCTGTTGGTGTAAAAATGTTCAAGTAAAAAGTCACTTGTCAGGATGGAACACAAACTTTATTGCTTCTAGAACTTCGTAGAACAATCAGCTGTACATAATTCACAAGCACAATCTAGCAGTAACGTGCTTTTAACAATCCGCTTGGATCAGAAGCTCTCACAAATGCTGTATTTCTCACACAAAATAAGTCACTTTTACAGGCAAAAATTCCGTGGAAATATTCAAGGGATATAGTACACTATCCCTTAAGACACAGCAATGAAGAATTTACACACAGCACTTTAAAAACAGCTTCACAAAGCAAGCTAAAACACAGCTTCTATAGCACTATCAGTTCACACAAAACAAGCGTACTCAGAGCTCTTCACACATTGAATGTTCAACTCGCAACTGACTGGTTTCGGGGCGATGCCCGCTTCTATAAATAGCCGACGCAGGAGGTACAAGAGGTTTCCAGAAAAGTCAATTTCTCGAGGGTTCTACATAAAGCGTGAATTTTGATTACGTCATAGAAGAGAAATGTTAGGTTATTATGCGTTTTTAATGCAGGAAAAATAACTTCCAGTCCCCATTGGGAAAATCGCGCCAAATGACCAAAAAGTCTCCAAGCTTGGCGACTTTTGGCGAAATATCGCCAAATTTGGCGCCAAAAATAAGTCCTCAAAAGTGAAGAGATCTAAGCTCTAGGACTAATATTTCTCGAGATTTCTAGAAGCCCATAGAAAAAGATATGGGAAAGCGAAACCTCCGTATCTCCGGTTCTAATTGGCCGATTTTGATGCAACAAAAAGCAAAATTTATCTATTTGAAGCGTAGAATACGAATTTTAAACCATTTTAAGCCACAGAGCAGCGGGTTGCCCCGAAAATTCGTAACAATATTTGTGGATTTTTTGATACAACACTACTTAATTTCAAATCATGAAATTACAAAATCACAACGCAGTTTTTCAGGTGAAACTTCTGACCATAAAAACACTCGCTCCTAATCCTCTTTATTTATGAATTTTATACAGATACCCTGTTTAGTTTTTATATCATTCCCGAACACTGAACCACAATATATAGCTTTGTGGGGTATTGTAAGAAGAAATATAACCGAATCAGCAAAATTATAAATTATAGCAGCAAAAAGTTATGTGCAACGTGGATAAGAAGCATTTTACCATTCAATATTTATAATTCAACAACAAAAAAAAATTCGTTTCAAGTCAATATATTAATTTCACTTACCTTCAAATTTATAACGGATTTGTGACACCAATTCTTAGATGAAGTATATTTCAGAAAATTTTTGACCAATATTATTAGTTTTCTACAACTGGTTCTGTTAAAGTAGATTGAAGTGAAAAACAATAAACCAATGCCAAATTACCTTAAATACTTTATTTTTAACTCAGGATATGTACAAAATTTTTATAACTGCGTATACTCCACAACGGAATCATTTTAGAAGTCAGATACAACATTTCAGAGTTTTACAACTTCCACTTTTTTTTATATATTTCCATGTTTATAACAAACAATAATCTCTTTCAGAACTCTGCGTGATTCTTTACAAATGTTTTTCCCCCTAGACGAAAATAAAAATGTGTAGCGACAAAATCATCTCAGCTACAGACAGGAAAAGTATAATGCATTTGATCTATTAGATGCAGCTCATAGCTGTAATATTATGGTTAGAACTACTTAATTTGTCATAAATGCAGAACGACTCTCTTAAAATATACTTTGGTTCGTCAACTTTCAGACATTAAATATTTAACAGAGAACGTGACTGCTTAAATATTAATGTAATGAGGATAATCAGACATACAGAGATTCTAATTAAAACATTCTTTTTCTGGGCAGTCTGCTAATAAGAGACAAAATGTAAAAGGTTACCAAATTAATGTATTAAGTACTCATATAAATAAAAATACGCATTTTATTTTTTAAACTGAGAAACGACGTTGAGTGCAATATAATTATTTGTCAAACATTATGTTCAGCAAACAGACAAACATACAGATAATTATTTGAAATACAATCATAACTTTTAAAGATTAATTCGTTGATTCAAGAGGTTATCGAAACTAGATATTGTCTGTTGATTAATTTTTTTCATTAAAATATCGGTAACAGATGATAATTTGATGGAAACTGCTGAAAGGTCTGAAAAACATAACATATGAAGTATAGGGTCTGTTGTTCAGACACCTATCTTGATTGAAATGGTGTTCGTAGCGTAATAAGAAACATTAATAATTATGTATATGACATATGAGTTACTAAGGGAGCAAAGGGTTCAAGTTACCAACTCAATGTATATTCATCTTAAGCCTGTATCTCATGACCCATTTTTGTACTTGAGTCACTTTTAACTTCGATTTTTGAAATTGTGTCGGTCTTTTCAAAAACTTTGATTTTTTTAAACACAGTAAAATGAAATTTTTAAAAATATTTTTTATGTCAATTTTAATAAATTAGATTAGTTTTATATGCATGTATTAGAATTATATTAGTATTATATGCTAATAAATTAGATAAGTATTATATATTCTGCAATCCTACGCATTAAGAGACGTAGCTCAAAAAACTGAAATTTTCGTATATAAGCGTTTTTGTAAATGTACAGCTGCGGAAAAAGAACCCGCCCACTTGTACATTTATCGGCCGTCGTTCGTCATACAGTAAAGATACTAATACCAATCGTTTACGATTGACGTACACTTTAATTTGCTATACATAAAAATTGCATAAGGAGTCATCTATACATATTAAAATTCGCACCAACTTTTTTTTTCCCAATAGCAACCCCTAGATTTCAATTCATATTTCAAAAATTTAGCTCATTTTAACTCCGAATACCAATTTACACCAATTTCACTTTGGCGTAGAAAAGGACATCGTTTGCTACCTATGTAAAGTGACTAGTTTTGTTATTTTCGAGAGTGCTCACCACAGCAGACAGATTGCACTGTATAGTATATATATCTTTGCTTTATGACATAGAAGTGAACATGTTAGGTTCCAGTTCATTTTTGCTTGATTTTGCATTTTCTTTTTTCTTCAGTATTATATCGTTTAAATAGCAGAAGGTTAGGCGATCTAGTTTCTTAAGTAATATTCCAAACTAATATTTGACTGCAGCAAACGTAAAACAAAACATCAGGATCTGCGAGTGTCATTTTTATAAAACAATATTTTACAACATTTAGCGGTGTTTCACAAGTAAGGTAATATTGGTGGGGTTTTTTTTTTTAACGTTTATCTATACCATAGGCGCGCCCACGGAGGGAGCTATGGGGGCTAAAGCAACCCTAAAGCTGTAGAGTTAGATCTGAAAAGCTTTGAAAATCGAAAATTCTCATTAATAAATTAAAATATTTTATTTTTAAATATCAAATTACCGTGTTTACTCGCGTAATAGTCGAACCCCCGTTTTGAAGCAGAAATAACGGCAAAATATTTTCAAAGCATGAAAGTCGCAGTCACTTATTTGACCTTCATTTATGTCTACAAAAATATTACTATAAAAATTAAAATGCCTCTTTTTTTTGTGTGTGCAACTGACGAAAAGTTATTTAATATACAGCAGGTAATCTGGAAACATTTGGTAAAGTAATAATTTTATTATAATACCAGTAGTGTTTCAGCATTAGTGTACAATATTATGTTTTAGATTTCCCCACATAATAGTCGCACCTAGACTTTTACCATGAAAATTTGCGAAAGAAAAAAGTGTGACTATTACGCGATTAAACACGGTATTTCTAAAATATTTTTTACAAAAAGAAAAAGTTTTTAAATAAATATTTACAGTTAGTGTATAAAATACAGTTAAACTCTATTATAACGTCATTGAAAAAATCAGACATTTATTTATAACTTTATAACGCGTTACGATAGTGGGCTTGTGTTCTATGGCCATGTGGTACAGAATATTTTAATGTTATAAGAGAGTTATTACTATGATCGATGTCACTATAACCGAGTTCATCAGTATTTGTATCCAGGCGCGCACACAGGATTTTTGGCTGGGGGGGGGGGGGTCCAACTTTTACAGTTTGAGGGGGTCCAACTTTTAGGGATGTTCCAGATTGACAAAAATCAGTGATGAAAGAACTCGTTTTCATTAGATGGAATTCATCAAAACTCGTCCTATCCAGTTCCCTAAGAACTGGATAGGACGAGTTTTGATACACAATGAGTTTACACTACACAATACAATAGGAAGCAAAATAATAGTTGTACAGTTTTGAGAACAAGATGGTGTTTTATGTTCTCTTTCAGTTCGTTTTTGAAAAGTTGAGGAAAACGAGAAAAAAATTTCTTTTTTATTTATCAGAACTGAAACTATTGCTACCTTTTTTTGGAATCATTTTATTTACTATAGATATAGCGTAATAATCAATCGAAAAAAAAATCAAAGCCGATGGGGGGGGTCCAGACCCCCTGGACCCCCCCCCTTGTGTGCGCCACTGTTTGTAGCCTTCCCCCTCTAAACTAAAATCTTGGTTGCGCGACTGATCTATACCCTTTCCACCAAAAATACTGCAACATATAAAACTGTGTTAGGCAGCCCTCTAATCGTGTGGTGGTTAGCGCACCACTCTTCACAAATATAGGCTGGAGTTCGACTCCCAACTTGGCCCCACCGGGGGCGAGCGCATAGCGCTCTTAACTGGGAGCCGAAAAGTGCCTGGTTCAAATCCAGGTCGACCCCGTCGACCTAGCCGTTCGGAGTTATCCGTGGTTTTCTCCGAAACTTTGCGTAAATACGGGTTAGGACCCCTTAGAAAGACCCCCCACGGAGGGCACCCCCTCACCCATCGGCATAAATCTCTAGCGTTGATAATTGGCCGTATTCCCACAAACAACTCCCAACTTGAGCTTTGTTGTTAATTCGCCCATCTTTTCATAGGGTGCAACGTTAGTCGCATACTGAGTGCCCCATAACAAAATCGCCTACATTACGGGCCTTTCTAGTGGCGGGTACCAAAACGGCAAGATGTATAGAATACTAAATATAATCATTAGCATATTGAAACAGAAATATCTATGAACAAAATATGTCTAAGCACAGTTCTAGTAAACAGCAAACTTTTTTTTTTTTTTTTTTTTTTTTTTTTTTTTTTTTTAATATGGATGAACAGCTAATTTAAATGTATCTCCCTATTAGCAATGTGGTCACGTAATGCGTATAAAATAGTAAAATACTTCTATAAGCTATAGGTTGACGAAATAATGCATAGGTTTTTAACTTTTTTTAATTTTCTTTTCCCCCTTCCCTTCGGAAAAACGTCAAAGTGGAAGATTCTCACATTGAAATAATTTTTGGATTAATGTGCAGTTGCATTAATGATGTCAGGGCCTGTTTATCAGCAGGGAATACGTATTTTAGGGCCCCAAAATTGTGCACTAAAAATTATGTATTCTTAAAAAAGAAAACTTCATTAAATATAGCTTAATTTTAAAAGCATAAAGAACAAACTTTATGCTTTTAAAATTAATAAATTAATAATTTTTATATTGTTATCATAGATACAGTCAACTCCGGAAATAGTGAACCAGGATATAGTGAACGCATTTCATGAGTCCCGATTCATATGACTTAGAAATGTACATGGCATTTTTCGATTTTAGTGAATCATGACTTCAGTGAACTTAAAAATTTCTTCACCGCAGAGGTTGATGTTGTTCGATTTCTACGAAGAGTGTCTCTTTTGTATTCGAATAGAGAGAAAGATTATCACAAGCACCTGATTCGAAATACGTGAATTGCCAGTGTCTAAGCTAACATACTTACCATTCTCAATGCAATATCACCAGGGACCGATCTACACACTTGGGGCCCCAGGGCACAGATACTTTTGGGTGTGTGACGATAACATAGGGCCCCCCCTGCACAAAAATATTTTGCAGAATATTACTTAATTAAATTAAGTTAAAACCAATTATCATTCCTAAGTTAACCATATGTAAACATTTACAAATAACTAAAATGTCACGACAAATACCTCTTTTATAAATTTTTCAGTTTTGAAATGTTTTATGAGTATTTACAATCGTTACACACCGTAGAAACTATAAGAGGAGGAGCATGCTGAGGTGTTTTATTGAATTTGCGTAAAAAGTGGATAATTGTTAACATTAAAAGTTGCATTAAATTAAAAATTTTGAATATTTGTGATGAAATGAAGTAAGTAATCAGAAATTTTACTCTTGAGAGATAATTTTAGTAGTTATTATGATTACATAGGAGGAAGTTTTGGGGGCCCTTAGAAATCGGGGGCCCAGGGCACGTGCCCCGAATGCTCCGCCGTAAATCAGTCCCTGAATATCATAGGTGAAAAGCGACAGCATCTTTTGCCAACCGAATGGAATGCACATTATTTTCATATATGTGATTAATTGTATTCATTTTACTTAACAAATAGTTCTAGAACCATAAATGCGATTAACTATGTTTGATTTACTTAATAAACTTTCAGCATTTGTATAAAATATTATTTTCTAGTTTTATAGTAAGTTTTACTGTTCAACATGGGGAGACATCAGTTTTAGTGAACTTCGGATATTGTGAACGAAATTCGCCGATCCCCAGAGGTTCACTATAACCGGAGTTGACTGTATCTAAAATATTCTTTTTCATTCGCGAGTTTTTAACAAATTTATTATAGGTTTTGTTAGTTAAGAAAATAAATCTTACTCATGTGTACAAAAAATTTTTAATATCCCTTTATTGCAATGCATTTATATTTAGTATTTAAAAATACATATCTATTTTAGTTTATATGCACCGAAAACAAATTAAATGCGTAATATTGCGTATTCGTTATAGGGAATGCAATCCCGCTTTTGCGGGATTAGAATATCATGGCTATAATTTTCATATTTATGTAAGGTATTGTTTTAATTACGAATTAAGATAAAGTATTAAACCTGATAGTTATAAACTTACTTTTTCCTACTTTTCTCTATTAAAATTAATATTTATTTGAATGAAATGTTAATCCCGCACGAGATTGCGAGATCCCGCAGGATTGACATTTCATTCAAATAAAAATTAATTTTAATAGAGAAAAGTGGGAAAAAGTAAGTTTATAAGCACTATCAGGTTTAATACTTTATCTTAATTCATAATTAAAACAATACCTTACATAAATATGAAAATTATAGCCATGATATTGTAATCCAGCAAAAGCGGGATTGCATTCCCTAATTCGTTACGACGCTTCTGCATTTATTGCAACAAGGAAGTCGCACGCCTCAAGGCCCTTCGTGCAGTTTTAATGGGGGGTCGCAGCACTTAAAAGGATTGGAAACGAGAGCTTGGGGTGGAGTAGCATCATCTTTTCTCCGATTGTCCAGAATCTCTAATTATGGTGGCAGCCGGGCCGGAGACACCGTCGAAATCTTCCTGCGAGATCGTCTCGTTCTCATCCTTGATTACCTTCCGTTTCTCGCAAGGAGCTCATCAATCTTCCGGATGTCAGGAGTCGGACCATAATTATGTCTCGAAATTCAGTTTTCGTCTTCTTTATATAGGAAGGATTGTGTGGCCAAAATGGTACCTTTATGCGGCAGGTGGTCATGGACGGCACATCCATTTCCCGATTTGATTTTTTTTTTTTTTGGTTTGTTTGTGTGATTCTAAGGAAAATTGCGGATTACGGAATGCAAAAAAAAAAAAAAAAAAAAAAAAAGGGGAGGATTGCATTCCATTCATGATGAATGGGTGTGTTCAGACACGGAGGAAAAAATATAATAGACGCTTTGCAAAGAACCGATCAGCATAGCTCCTTTGTGAACCAAAACTAAAGCGAGAACGATAATGATATACAGCGAGGAATTCGGAAAATCACCAGTTTGCATAATTGCAGCCTTGGAGTAGAGTTGAACGGGGAGTCGTCTGGATTCGAGACAGTTGTTTTTTTTTTTCTTCTTTCCGTTGTCCAAAACGCGCAAACAACACTGTTTGCTGATGTCTAGCATTTAAGTCCAGTAAGAAAACTGCAGACGGCGCAAAAATTTTCTTTCTTTATGCCAGACGAAATTCTTGGAATTGATCAATGCAGAAGCAACGGCACCACTGTTTCGTTCTTTCAAAGATTTTTTTTAAGGTTCTAATTTGGGAGTATTTGGGCTAAAAAAATGAACCCTGATTGAAAAATAAATGAATTTGCTTCCTTAATAGTTAAAAACGAGATGGTCTTATAATCCATTTGTAAAAATTAAACCATACTGAACAATTCTCTAGTAAACACATTTTACCTTTCACGATAAGTAGCTTTGAACATCCTATTCTTTTTTACTTAAGATGACTTAAAACTAACTTTTAACAGTACACACCAATGAAATTTTTATCGTTATTCTTTTCATTATATTAAAGTGTTACCCTATTAATGTATTAACCTATTTTAATTACCGAGAAATCATCAGTCATAGAAAAAATGTTTAAGGATGGGCGAAGCAACAAAAGAGGTACTCCGTTATCATCTGTTACCCTGGGATCTCTAAGTCTAGTTGAGGCCCTGGCTTAGTGTAAGATGTACTTTCCAAAATAATAATAATTATTATTAAAAAAATCTTTTTTTTTTTTTACTTTCTGTATTTACGTATTTTGTTTAAAATGTATAAATATCAAGATGTGGTTTATTAAATATACTGATTAAATTAAACTTTTAATTTGGGGCAGTTTAAGGAAACTTTTCTAAATAAATAATTCTGTCTGACAAATAATTATTTCACCCACAGAATTAGCATTTGAAGTTTAGGAAAAGAAAATCAGCAAAGTAATAAATATTACTTTAGTAGACTCAATTTAAATATTTACTGCACGTTAAAATAACATGTTCTCTGAATTGCTTTGCTAAAAAATTTATTTTCTGTTTATCCAAAACGATTTTAACATATGTTTTTAAAGAAAAGATTAGGTCAAATAAAAGATAGGAAAATATGCAAACGCTTTTTTTTTTTTTTTTTTTTTTTTCTTGCACATTAACAAATGCTCCGAGTGTATCCTCTTACATTCTGCCACAAAGAAAAAAAAAAAAAAGAAGAAGAAGAAGAATTTGTTACAAAATCACAATTAATGTAACGCGTCAGTTCTTAATATTAGTTTGTTGAAAAATACCAACTAAATGGGATATTTTTCTCGAAGGAAATTTAAATAATAAATTTAAGCCAATTAAACTAAAATTATTTCAATTATAAATTATCTTTTAAATGGTTAAGCCGTTTGAATTTAGTGCTTGAAAATATTTTAAATGCTTATTATACAATATTCAATTGATTTAAAATGTTTAGTCCCCTGAAAAAATAATAGATTTGCATATTAATAACTAGTGGTATAACTACGGGTTAAGGGGATGGTGGACATTAAAAAGTTTTTTTTATTTATTTAATAAGATAGGATTATGAAATTTTGTATTTTAATATATTAAACTAAAAGCATTATAAACAACTGAAAAAAATTAAATTTTTTTTTTAAAAATATTAGTAATTAATTAAAAATTAATTAATTTTTTAGTTTCGAAAAAATGCTCTATGCGTTTTAATTTTAACTTTTTTTTAGTAATTTTTTTTTTTATAATAGCATAAAAATATATTTAAAAAAAGTCTGTGTGTCGGTTTTTGATTCGACCGAGTAGTTAATTTTTTAGAAATATTTTCATGGATATATACCAAACTTTTCCGAAATTTTTCAGTTTTCGTAAATAAAAGTGAAATTTCATAATCGAAATTTTGACCATATTTAAAAAGGATGCACAGATTTATTGTAATATATGAGAAGAATATTTGTAGTAAATTTTGTACAATTCCGAATAAAGTAAGTCGCATGGAGCATTTTGAAGGCAAGACAATCATAAAAAACTTGATCTGGAGAAAATACAGTTTAAAGTGTAATTTCCCATTTACCTTTAATACCATCTCTTCTGAATAATTTTATTTATGATTTTACCTTAACAAAACATGTTTTTAAAATAATTTCATTCGAATATTAGCTTATTTTGTAAAAGGTTCAATAAAAATTGTGACGTTTTATTTACGCTTTTGTTTGCATTTTTGTGGACATTTAACTGTCCCTTTTAATTTTTTCAAACCCTAATATCTTTTTAAAAAATTGCCGTAGACATACCCGGTTTTTTCTCCATGGTTCAGCTTTAACTGTAGAATATTAGTATGTAAAAAAGAAAAAACACATTTTTTGGGTCCAATTTTGATGATTTGGGTGTCCACCATCCCCTTAATATGGCAGGGGATTAAATTCTTATATTAAAAAAATAATTTTAAATATCAGTTCTGACTTTGAAATGTGAATAAAATAAGAAGTTTAGGGCTAGTAATTTTTCCTCATAAAATTGAGGGACGCTATGCTTAAGTCAGGGCTGTACCCAGAAAATAATTTCGGGGGGGAGGAAGAAGTCCGAAAAATTTGGGAGGGGCTCCAAACAGTGAAACGGGCAGAATTTTTCACAAAAAAGACTTCATTATTATTTGTTAACAAAAATCGGAATTTCGGGTGGGGTGGGGGGGATCCGGACCCCCTTATGACCACTCCACTGGGTACGGCCTTGGCTTAAGTAAATATAAGTGAATAAATATTTTATTTCTGACTTATGCTCACATAAACATAATGATGTTTAAATGAGCTGGACCGGTATGTGTATTTAGTGTTAAAACAAATATTTTATTCGGAGAAGTCTCCGATACATGTTTCTTCCTAATGTGAAGTACAGTAAAAGGAATAAGGTAAGCACAACTGGTTCTTGAACGACAGCATATTAAAATTAAATTATTAGCTTCTGATATTAGCATGATAAAGAAATTTTTAAAACCAATTCTAGCTTCGAAGACATTATTTCTTAAGAAAGCTTTGAAAAATAACTATATATATATTTCACAACATAATTCTACAACAAATAGTTTATGCAGTCGTGAAGGATATTTCTTATAATTCGACATTTTCAAGATCTGGGAAGAAATTAATACATGTAATGAGTTTACATTTAAAAAATCTATTTTTCCTAGGAGAAACACCATAAAAACTGTAATAAAGTAATATTATTTATACATCTAAATTTGCAATTAATTACACGTACTGGATTGTTACATTTCTTGCTTAAATAAATGTATGACTCTATTATAAAAAGGCATAAAAGAAGCATGAGTATAGACACTGAACATGAGTTATGATTCTTTCTATAAATATTTACTTTTCATGTGGATTAAAATCTCAAACCATTTTTGATGGCGGAAAATGTCATGTTCAATGGTTCAGTAAATTTTCACAATTCTCTCATATTTATTACATAAGCCTAGCAAAACAAACAATTAATCGATAACGAAACAAATATTTTTCATTAGATTTTCAAAAACCTCTGTTGGAATTAATCACTAGTCACCCCTCCCCCGTATAAGAATGTCAAAGGAAATATTTTCTTTGAGTAACCGTATTTTTTTTTCCTGTGCACGACTTTAAGCAAATTGTTGATAAAAGACAATAATAATAATAATAAATAGTTGATCATTGGCACTTCAGTAGTCACATGACTAGCAAAAAAGAGTATTTGATAGTAAAAATAAAAATGGAAAATCATTCTTATAAACATTACTGAACCAGTGAATGTTACAGACTAGAATTATCACTCTAATAAAGGTATTTTTTTTTCTGACTACATGAAAGAAAACAGCATTTCAAAGGAAAACTTATATGAAGATACAGATATAGTGATATATATATATAGAGAGAGGAAGGTAAAGAGATATTTAAATGTTTAAAACAGAATTCTACTGCTGTTTGTGTTCATGTTTACTGAAAAAAAAAAAAAAGGATATTTAATTGTATATTGTAACAGTCTATTTTCTGTGGTAAATTTTGAAACCCTCGTTTCACTGAAGATGTATTCAAAGATGAGAGATCGAAATTTTATCATTGCTTTAGTTCATTTTTTCTAAATTTATTATCGAGGCAGATTGAATCTGGAAAGAGAAAAAAGAAATAATTATAAGTGTTATGATAAATATATGAGTGATTATTTATCATATATATATAGGGGAAAAAAGTCTTTCAGAAATTTGAAGTAACTGCTGTTGTACGTAAACAATAGCTAAAAACTGTTTTAGTTAAAGTGTTTTTGGTTAAAAATAAGTAGAAGTTACTTTTTTTTTACAAAACTATCCAATATATTATCAAAAAGTTAAAACACAAACATTTACATTTTAAATATGACGATTCCTGTTTGATCGTATGTTATACCTAAATTAAATGAACGTTTTAAAACGCTTTACCGGTTCGTATAAGATACATTAAAGAGAAAGACACCCCTTTTAAATTGTATACCCCCCCCCACTATTGATTTTATCTAATTTACCTCTTATTTAACCATAACAATAACTTGTCTGACTTTTTATGATTGATAATAATATATTTGAAGATGCTTGCTTATGAGAAAATTAGAACTTTGGTTTTTAAAAATGTTTTTTCACAATTTCTTGGGTCTTTTCTTCAATAATTAAAACTTAATGAAAAAATACCGTTATTTATATTTTCATGCAACTAAATAATTAATGAATATTATTAAATATTTAAAATACATTACACTATTATTTACTTTTAAAAAGCTAATTTTTCTTTTTGCAATTGTAAGTGTATTACCTTTTACAATTATAAGTATATTAAATTTTCATAATTTAAAAATACATTAATATTTAAGCGTTTTTATTATTATGTGCTAAAAGTACAAAACTGTCAATAATGTTTTAGGTTATTGTCTTACGATCAAGGTTAGAGATTACGGTTTTTAGAAAAGTTAAATTAAAATATATTTAGTTATGCATTCGTTTCGATCTTTTCGCTCAAATTATTTTTGCAATACTGAACGTTATGTTAGGAATATTTCAATGTGGATTGTTAAAATTACTAAGATTCAGTTTTCAACCAAAGTAACTGCTTTATAAGTTTAAACAGTAATTAGAAAGAAATGTTTAAGAATACCTGATTTTACAATTTCTTTCATGTCATCATCTGGATAAACATCTTAATTTTCTATATTAATCTTAAAATATTATGAAATAATTCAAACGTTTCTATCTTAATTATTTATTCATAATTGATAATGTGGATCTTACTATTGCTGTGAAAGAGTCAACACGAAGTCTTTTTTTTAATGATCTTTTAGTTTAAAAAAAATCATAATTTAAAAAACTGTCAATCGAATCAAATGTCATGAATCAAACTGTCATAGTGAACTTTATTCAAGCCTTGAAATTTGAACAAAAAATGAAGAAAATTGTTGATTTCGTGAAGGTCTAAATTTGAGAAGTTATATTTCTTGTTTTCACATCTAAAGCATTGATTATAACCCTTGAAATGCTTTTTTACATGATATTACACACTTGAAGCTCACAAATAAATAGTTTCTTACACGGTAAAGTAGTTTTTATAAACATAAATATGGGTGATAAGTGCGTTAAAAATTACACACACATTCTGCACAATTAGGAAACATCAATAAATTTACTCTAATTTTAGTCTATATCTTAGAAGACACTTGGGAGGCTGCACAATGTTTACACTCCATACTTAAATTTTAGAAGATTGAAAAAAGTCCAAATGAAATTGTTGATTGATTTTTAAGAGTTAATAAAAGTAAAAAACTAAATAATAATACATCTAATGTTAAAGAGCAATTTTAAACTTTAGGACATAGATCCTGAGTGTTTTCATCTGTATTTTTTAAAATAATATATCATGGCATAAAGATAACGGTAACACTTTTTTCGATTACATATGCTTTTTATATTAATTATTAATTATTAAATTAATATTTAATATTCATGCTCATATTTCAAATAATTATAACCATGGAGTCACATAAATTTTGTTTTCCCCAGAATCAGTGTGTTTCAAAAATCTTCGAAAACTAACTTTAATCCCATACTGACGAGTAGTTCAGAAAATGTCAACAAGCCTATTGAAAATTGAAGTGTAAGGAGCTATTGGAATTGCTAAATTCAGCTTAAAAATAGCATGTATGAATACCAAAAAAAAAAAAAAAAAAAATTCGCAATCATACTCTCTCAATTTTCATTTAGTGCAACAAAGTTTCCTATTTAAGGTAAACGAGTCTTGGGCAACTGAATGAAGAAACAAATTATCTGTATCAGAAGTTTCAGTTAAGTAAAAAATTATTAGATATGTAGATAGCCCTCTAAAAAGCAAAAATCAATGTAAAGAGAAAAATAGTATTAAATCATAATCACTGGTCTGTAGATTTTTCTTCTGCAATTATTAGAAAAATTTGAGTTTCAGTCAGTCCCCCACCCCCTCCGTATTGTACAAATATGACTGTTCACTCACATACTGGAGCTCAGCGGAGTGTTTGATAGTACTTTTTAAAATCCAGTCTGATATACTTTTAAAAATTGCATACATAGTTGCATTTATTACTAATACTTCTAGAAAACTTTTATTATTTTCAGCATTCAGTTACACACAAGGCAAGCGGAAGCGGCCATGACCAAACAGTATTACGAAAGTAACCATGTGTGGCATTTTCACCCTATGCTTGGGAGAGAAGACGCAATAAATTAGACGCAATTATCAGAAATAAATTAAATGAACTTTAAATTTTATATTTTATTTTCCGTTTTTTGTGTGTGTATTATAGTGTAAAATATAAAAGGAATTGATTATTATAATATTATAATAATTATCATGCTTATATGATTTTAATTAACGTAATACTTTTATATATCGTATATTTTTTAAAAGATATCAATACTAATTCTAAAGAAATGTAATTCACATTCTATTATCATACAGGCTATGCCTCGAAACTACAAAAGGAAAACGGATCAATCTTTTTCGCCTGTATCAAAAAATCAAAATAATAATTAAATTATTGGTCAGAATTAAATTTGAACTGTATAAAAAGCGTACTTTTACTCTAAAAAAGGTCTCAAATGTGATTCGATTCAATGAATCAAATGCAAGAAATGGTTGCACGAAGATTGCAATGGTGATCATTTGCATGAAATGTTGGGCAGGCCAACTTTCAAGACTGTACCCGTATTAGTTTAGCTTGGGGAGGAAAATAAAAATCATTTTTGCAAATTTGTTTGCCTTTTAATAGTTGCTGTTAGTAAACAGGTAATTTTCCTATGCTTGTCTTATTTTTCGTACACCATAACTGGTGACATCTTCCCAATATATACGGGAGAACATGCCGCAATCACTAGTTTACTTAACATTAAATTTCTCAATCATAACTACTGGGAAAGGAATCCATAAATAACAAATTAGAGACTGAAGAGCATGGTGTATTTTTTCATATTATTATTATCTTACAATTTCAAGTTAAAAAATTTTAGTTTGAAGAGAAAATATTTATTTAAGGGGGAAAAATGCAAGACTTGGCTGAATTTGTTGAGTATTTTCATTTCTACATGCGATGGAAATTGGTTAATTAAATTATCTTTTAATCTTCCTTTAAGTAAAATATAAGAATATTTTTTAGGATAGTGCTGCTTCTGTTATATTTAAATTTTTGATATTACTTTTCGGGCTTCACAAAATACCACGCGAGTTAAAATGTACGAGCTTTTATTTCCGACTATGTAAAAGATTGACACTGGTCATTCGATAATTTTCTTACCTAGATTCATTATCTTTTATCCTATCGTATGTAGCATAGGAATGTAATGCAACAGTGCTATACAACCCTCTTCATATAATACTTCCCATGGCCACAGAAAAATATAAATACCACACTATTAAATTACAATTAGGGTAAATGCAGAAATTAATAGCATGCATTTATCCTGAATAACTTTTTTTTTTCTTTTCTGGAGGAGATGAAACTCGCTTATATTTACCAGACAATGTTCTTCCAATTCTTATAGGTCCTAGCGGTAATTTTTTCGATGCTTGTTCAAGGTCCAAATAGCTCGGAAGGGATACAGTTGCAGTGGGTACTGTGGGCCTGAACCGGGATCCAGAGTCTTGTATTAAAATACTTCTTGAATCAAAGGTACTAACCTTTTCTACTGGCACATAGTGAGCTGGAGCTGTTCCGAACTTTGCTTGGCCTGTGTTTAAAGAATGCTGTAAGCCTGTGAATAAACATTGATTAGGTATTTTTTCGTATAATGATGAGGATGTAAGAAAATTAAAATGAAGCAATATTTTACATTAATAGATATTCTAGAATTTTTTGTATCTTTTATTATTGTTATCTCAATTTTCTCTTCATCCCTTATTTTGCTCCTTGTTCTTTCATTCTAGCTCATAATTTCAGAGCAATGACCAGTTTTCTGAATCTATGAAGACTTTATCTCAAAGATTATTAGAAACAGTTGCAAACATTTAATTTCAAAAATCAGAACTGAAAATGGTACTGTCTAAATACTGGGCTATATTAGGCAAAAGCTAAAAGTTAAAAAGTGACTTGTTTCAGCCAGTTAATCATAAAAGTTTTGAAAGGGTAAATTTTGAGTGTAGATTTAAACATTGAATTAAAAAGATCTATTCTTTTTATCGTAATAACCATTTGTTTGTTCTATGTTGGTGTAAGTGAAACAACCGATGAAGAATTACTCTTGAATTGAGTAATATGTATATCAAAATTCAAAAGAAAGTTAATGAAATTAAAAATTAAATGAAATTTACATTAAGTAGAAACAATGTAAATGCTTAAGCTAAATTTATAAAATAAATCTCACTTGAATTGACATTAAAAAAAAGATTACTTAAATATTTTTTTTTCGTTATTAAATCTGTCTTTATGTAAAAGTGTCTGCTTGATTTTGCATAAAAAAATGATATATATATTTTAAAGAAGTAGATTGTACCCTAGCTGCCCATTAGAGAGGATAATTGTGCAAGCCATCATATACGCGAATTCAATTATGAAAACGCTGTCTGATAATCTTATCGAGTATTGTGCAAAAAAGATTTTTTAATGTTAAGGATGGATCCATAAATATTTTTCGGAGGAGCGCAAGGATTAAATACTAATTCAAAATTGTATAAAATATGTCATCATTATCAGGAACTTCATTTTATCTAGTGTAAATGTATTCCTCTCGCAGGTGGTGATGGTGGGGGGGTATGTTTGCTGCCCCCCCCCATGAATCCACTCTTGCTTAAATGTACAGTGCCCCTCAGAATTTATGTAGAAAAATAGAAAACACAAACCATTAGTGTAGATCTTATTATTTATCGCACTGTCCAATGAAAGCAAGTTATATTGTTCTTTGATCAGCTGTAAATGATTTTCTGATTGCGCAGTAGTTGCTATTAATTTTTTACTTTATTTATTTATTTATAAAAGAAATGCACACTGCAGAAAAAAATCCAATTACAGTGTTGCATGAAAAAAAAAGGAGAGCAAACAAAAGAACATAAAAGGACCGAACACTAAAAACAAAACATGACAGCTATTAAATAAATAACATATTATGAATGTAAAAGTTCAATGCACTTCAGTAAACGACATCTAAGTGCACAGAAAACTTATTAAATTTTTAAAAAAATTTATCTGATGGAAAATTAATAATGTAATTATATTTGCTAAAAGAATTCCCAAATAAATGATTATTTTGAAGAGACCTGTTCTGCACATTTACACAAATACTCTGAAGAATATCACAACAGTCAACCATATTATTGACAACTTTATAAAAATATAATAAACGAAATAGATCACGATGAGAATTTAAACTAGGAAGATTAAAAATATTTCTCAAGTAAGATAAGATAAAAATATATCCTGAATATAAATAGTATTACTTTAGTAGTATAAATAAACTTTAAATAGTTTTTCTTCGGTGTGAATTGCATAAGTAGTATTTCTTACAGTTATTATTTCCATAAACATATTCTACTTATTTTTTACTCAGTTAAATACACAAATTATTGGATTAAATGAGTGAAATACAGTTCTATTCATATGAACGTGTGTACAACTGCTTAGGTTTCTAGGAGAACGGAGAAGTGGTGAAACTAACTCAGTAACTGTTATGTTGTTACTGAGTAAACCTTAACAGAGGGAAAATCTAAAGCTAACTTCAGTGATACTCATCAGTTATCCTTCCTGCTTCATTATGTCGTAATCTTCTGTGCTCAATAGCTCATCACAAGATTTATACTCAACATACCGTTGTCCATGTTATTCAGTTATTACTCCATATAATGTGAAACGCATAAGGATTTCTGCTTATATGAAAACAGATTATTCACATATCAGGTTCGAATTATGTATGTCTAGTATTCAAATTTATAGTCTGACTGATAACAGCTTACTCTCTTTAGCCTTTACTGTAATATTCTTGTTAAAATATTTGGAGATAAAAGCATAGATATATATTATGCATTTTTATTTTATATAAATGTAGTTTCACTATAATACAGATCAGTTATATTTCATTTTTAATAAATATGGCTTGGGTAAAGTAAATAAAAAACTTTGTAAAAAAAACACATAAGATGTTATAGGTGTGTTATGTGTGTTTTTTACAAAGTTTTTTATTTACTTTATCGTTTAACACCAGTATTTTGAGTGTTTTTTTCCGAAATATAGCTTGGGCTATTGCCTATGAACAAGTTTAAATTCTTAGTAAATTATAACTCTAGTAACATTTCAAACTTTACAAAGATGTGAGGAAAAATAAAGTAACTCAAAGAGAGGAAAAAAACGATACTTTGATTAATAATATTTGCATTAATCCATATTTTCCCCCAAGTCGATTATTTTGATTTAATTTTTTTACATGTTTCTATTCGCTTTACCGATTCATGATTTATATTTACTAATAAATGCTGACAGTGGTATAAAAATTCGAAATTTACAGTTATGTTTGAAATATTTCCGATAGCATGACCTTAATGAACAATAAATATTTACATAATTTTAATGCGATAACTATCAAGCAGAAAGGGATGTTTCTTTTTTATTCAGAAAAAAATCTTCTTGTCAGTTTCCTTCGTAAATGAAATAAAATAAAATAAATAAAATACTTTATTAACTTTTTCATTTATAATGTACAATTATAACGGTCAATGCCAGAATGCAAATGTTAAAGAGCACGAAAAAAATCTATCATTGATTTATCTTTACTGCTAATAATGCCGTCTAAAAAAGAGCATAGAAAACAGTTAAGCAAAATAAAGAATGCTTAACTAGGTTGTGTCTCTTTATGGAGTTTTCAGACATTAGAGGAATAACAAAAATGAAATAAATTTCTACCTTAAACAGTTTGCATGTGCGTTTCATTGGCAACAGTTGTATTCAATAATTCTTGCTCTTTCCCGCTAGTTGCAACAGCATAAAGAGCAAAAGGTAGATAAACAAATATTTGCCATGCAGAATTATTATTGGTTTTAATGCATGTAGCATAAATGGTAAAACTAATTATGCTTTTAATATATCCAGCATGAAGGTTAACAACACTTAAAAAATGTATTCGTTATAGTGATCCTTTCTGTGCTTCATTAACAGACATTTCACCTTTATATTACGAGTTTTCGAAGTTTAATCAGCTTGTATTTAGCTAAACTAAAAGTGGGAAAAACCAGTTTATATACGAAAGATTCTGTAGAGGATAACGGCTTCCAGAATAATAATAAGGACGATAACATTAATTATTATTAGTGTTCGTAATTTTACGAGCATATGTTGGGAATTTAAGTACTACTAATTTCGATGGTGCATTAAACACGGTGCAACTAGAATTGCTCCTAATTGATTCTCAAACATAGAGCTTTTACAATTTGGATATTTTTATAATACATGAAACACGACACCTGAACTAAAACTATATTCTTCAACCGCGATACATATTTAAATAAAATTTAATTATTTGATAAATATCAAAAGAATAATTAAAACGTAGTGTCAATATTTATTATGTTAGTAGGAAAAGTCTTATTTAAGACAATTCTATTTATGTAGAGTAAAATTATAATTGTAATAGCAAGACAATAAAATATTCTTCTTTCTATTTGAATTGTAAATTATGAGATAATAAATGATGAATTTTATTGGTACATTTAATATTACTAAATTAGTTCACTAAATTAGTTATTGTGTGAAAATGTCTGATGATGTAAATAATGCTAAGAAATTCTAATGAATATTTAAACCAAATCTTATTAAGCTACTCAAAACTCTGAGCCACTAGATTAATTCACCATGTTCTCTGTTGAGCGAATGTCTACAACCACCACTCAAGTTTGCCAATTTTCAAGTGGATTAAAAGTATCGAGCAAATGATTGACTAAAAGTCAATTCTTGGTTATTGGTCATCAAACTTTAAATCCCATCACTGTTCATTTAGCCCGTTAACAATATCATGCTGTGTAGTAAATGTAATTCATGGAATTTTTATTAATCACGGATCCCTAATAGCGTATTAAACCTTGTACTTTCAACAGTAAGCACTTTAGTGAGTGTTACTGACTCTCTGTGGTGTTGCATGTCTTAAGTCTTTGTCTTTTGTGTCGCAGAGCTTACGAATGAGTGGGTGATGTAGGCTCATAATAGAGATGGTCCGAAAACGTAATGATATAAAAATAAGTGCATAAAAGCATCATGCAGTTCTGGTTTTTATCTGTCCTACCAAAATCAATTACAGATGGAGATGTCAGGGATGTCATTGGAGAGAAGAAACATAATACGGATGGAACAAAGAAGTCATATAATTTGGACTGATATAATAAACAGCATAATGAAATTAGCAAACTTTGAAAGACAGTTTTTTAGAGTATTTAGTATTTTCAAGTAATTTTAGATTGAGCAAAACATGTTTTAGTTAAGATTAAGAATTTGAAATAGTCTGCACAAAATCCCCCATATATAAATATAGGGCAAAGTATTCTGGTAATTACGTCTCTGCATTTACTAAAACTGTTTCAAAATTTATTTGCATTATGTATAGTTCCCCTTGTTCTGATAATCTCAAATAATAGACGTTCAAGAAACTGCAACTTTTAAATAATTTTTGTATTGTATTGTGTATTAAGACAAATCTACTCGAGGGGTGCCTTGGGCGGAATTTTCAAGGGGTTCTAACGCGTATTCATATTACATCTGGAGAAAACCGCCCCAAACTCCAGACCGTTAGATTGATGGTTGCGCGATAGGATCGAACCCAGTACTTCAGCCATCTATCATGTTCAGTGTCTTTATCTACTCGGCCATGTTAGGCCGGAATAATTTTTGATTGTGAAATGTTCTACAATTAATTAGTACTAACTTAATTTATAATAAGCAAGTATTCAGAACAAGAAAAGAGAGATATTTCTAAAACTTTTAGCTTTTGAATATTTAATAATGTATTATGCATTTAAAAAGGGAAGGGTTGCGGAGTACCCTTTTTATACATATATCCTGACTTCCACAGTATATATTAACCTGTGGCATACGGAGGCTTTATAATCCTATAAAAATTATGACGCTGAATTGAGATGTCGTGTTTAATAATAAATAGTAGTTGAATAAAAAAATTTAACCAATTTTAAGTTTTAGCTCCACAAATTAATGCTAAGTTTCAAATTTGAATTTTTTTTTTATAAGTAAAATGGGGGGCATAGGGGAGAGTTACGCCCTAGAATCTCTCGTTTGATTAAAAAAATGTATAAATAAACCCTACGTTTAGAGATTATTTTTAATGCTAAAAATCACTAGTCGAAATGTTAAATAAATTACATCAACATACATTCTAAGAGCGTTCTTTAAAAAATTCCATTCGTAAGCGTCCAAAAATATTAATTTAATGCTGAGATTTCTAATGAATGCGAAAACATAAAATACTCATGAGTGAGAGAAATTACAATAAATCTTATTAAAATAGCATCTTCACCTTAATAAAACAGAACATAAAAAACTTATTTAAAAGACGAACTTGTGAATAACTAAAACCTTTTCATTCTTTTTGCTGCTTTACCTTGTCCCCGTGCGTTTAGATAAATTTTCAAAAAGCAACTATTCAATTTAATTTTTCTTCAGGTTAACTGGATTAGAGACGAAAATAGTTTTTAAATTTAGTTATACGTATTGTATTTTTTGGCAGTTTCAGTCATGTTAAGAAAATGGCTGTATACTTTTATAATATGCATTAATTTTGATTTTCTTTAGAAATATGTTATAATATATGACAACGTTATTTGAAATGAACTGAAATCCAAGACCAGTATTCATTCCTAAGAAAAATACAACCAAATATATGTATATTAAAAGGGCTAAATGCTGTAATATATTTCCTGTTAAAACTGTTTTACTCCCAAATGCACGGACATAAACTCGGCTATCGATTTTAGCTTACATTATCGCTAAATCTTAGTTAACGATGGGTATATCTGCGTACCAGATAGTAATTCTCTAACTAATAGCATTGTAGAAATGGGAATATTTATGCGATAGCAGTGTTTACTAGTTACATCTTTGACTGTAAACAAATGGCAGATTGCATCTGCTTTAAAAAAATTAAGATGTACGAAGATTCATTAAAGTTTTTTAAAACAGCATTTAAAACATATAAAGAAAGTTTTACTCAGTTATCTTGATCATTGTATGAGATATATGCTAGTCGCGCTGAGTTTACCTGAAAAATAAAATTATGACACAAAACTCAAACTTATGTCTGTTATTTAATGATCGTTTCGCTGAAAATTTTATATTCTCTATTCTAAAATTGACACAGAAAATTAAAAAAATAAAATAATGTTAGGTAGAGAAAAGCTTATGATTTACACGAGAAGCTTAAGATTTACAAATTTAAGAAGTAAATCAATTTTCTAAACGCAAGCGCACTTCTTAACTAGCGTCCAGAAGCAAAGTAGTCTAAGAATGAAAAGGGAATTATCGTATTTTTAAAATAAAAAATGTATTGAACACAATTAAAATAAAATTGTAGTATGTACGTGTCAAAGTTCTTCTCTCACTTTTTTTTCCAGACTGAAATATTCGACAGACTACCCGAAATCAACGCACAATAAACACAGAATAAAAAGACCCGAAACAGAAATGCTTCTATTCCGAAGTGAGAAAAAATGTTGGTAAAGCAAACGAATTAACTAGTTCGATAGAAAAAGCCAAACAACGTTTTGAAAGGAATGGAAATGAAGGAATGATCTGTAAAAAATAGTAAAAATTACACAGAGGATAAATAGTATAAATATTATGTTTTTATTATTTTATTTTTCTTTATTTTCAATGGCAGATTATGAACAGTTACAGCAAACAATTAAAAAACAAAATTAAGAAAATAAAATGCTACAACAGTTCATTAATCTAACAGGTTTTTTAGCCTCCCAGTATCGCTCGGCGAGAAAAGTCTTGCGAGCGCAAGACAAAAAAGTAGATGAACAGAGTCCATATTCTCTCCAGCGCTGCACAAAGTGCATATCGGTGAAGTAACGATTTTGAATCTAAAAAGATGATTCCACAAGGAGTCATGTCCAATGGCCAAGCAGAATTCAGGAACTGCTCTTGGGCCATCGTTCAAATTTGAGACAACATTCATCCAAGTTTTACGGGATGCTCGGTTAATAAGGTCTTCCTGGGCACGGACACTGATCGATTTTCTAAAAAGATATTGAATAGTACAGAAAGGCATAGGACGAGAAGAAGTCTGCCTGATCAAAGCCCCCTTTCTATCCAGGTAATCCGCATTCTCATTACCTGGGACCCCACAGTGGGCACGAACCTACTGGGGGAAAATAATTTTCCCAAGAGATGTCCAGCTCTCGAGGGATTATTATCAGACATGATAGCTAGCAGAGGAGCAGTTCTTGTGAATTTATCCAGATGACAGTGCAGCTGAGTAAGAGCTGTACGAATAGCAGCAACTTGTCTGTCAAACGCAGTATCTCGCTCTTCAGAGACATAAAAAGAAAAGAACTCCGAGAAAACCCGGCACCTGCGTTTGGGCTATCAGACAAAAAGGATCCATCGGTATAAATCCGTAGCCACTCTGGTTCGGGATAAAAGGGATTTAATGCTTCGAGGGCTAAAGTCCTCAAAATGGAAGGGTCTAAGTTACCTCTGGTTACCCTTTGGCACAAGTCAAGATTAATCCTGACAGGATTTAAATTTATTGGATTTTGTGGTGGAATAAGGTGTTCCGGGTCAAAATTTAAACCGAGAGAAATTTTATAAGCTGAATGACTACCTGAAGGAAACCCACCTGTCTTTAAATTTCTGATTAGGTCTCTACTAACCTCGTTCCAAAGTTAAAAAAAAAAAAAAAAAAAAAATCCTGGTACTCTAATGATCTTTTCCCAGAGAATCCAGGCCTTCCCTTGAATCACAGTGATTCAGTGACTTATTCCTAGGGATTCTTAGTGACTTCGTTTTCTTGTTTGTATAAATAATATGTAAACAACAAGAAGAACGAATGTGAGCATTAGCTGTCAAGATGAACACAAATTAATAAAATACTTTCATCAGGACTTTTAAGTCTCCGGTTTTGGATTTTTTTAGTTTCCTTTCCTTGTCCGTAGGGGGGGGGGGGAAAGGGAATTTTCTTTTATGACCACTGAACTTCAAATATCGATAGGAAGAACTAAACTATTTACTTAAAATATTGGATATTAATATTCACATTTACACACACTCACAGTAATTATATTAAATTAACTATTACAGGTTAGGCCATGAGCATGTGATTTCAAGATTATTCTATTACAACTTACGTCCGAAGAAATTCATGATTATTTATTGCATTATAACACTGTGCAGTGATCTACTGCCGTTTCAGTTACATTTAAATAAACCTTCTCTAACATCACTCAAAAAATCAAAAAGTTTAAATTTAAAATAGCTGAATTTAAAGATGATTTCCTACTTCTTCTAATATAGAATTTTCTGATAAAAGAAAAAAAAAAGATAAAAAGATCCGAACATACTTTAACACAATAAAGCAATTGAAGTAATGAAAAGGTTTTGCGTATTCAGGATTCGTTTTTTAAATAATTCTTTTTTTTTTTTTTTTTTTTTTTTTTTTTTTGATTCGCTCTCACTCCGTTTTGTTAAAGTAAAACTGCATAAAGATTTATATTTTATGATTTTTCTCTAGATCGTTTGATTAATTCCTCTCTCAACTCAAAATTTGAAATAATTCCAATTAGTTTCCATCAAAGTTGCCTGATTCAAATCAGCTTTCTCATCATTTATTTTCATTATAAAGGCCAATGTTCATATCGGTCCATTGTCATACGCTGGAATGGCAATTCAATGTATTCTTCAGTTTCTTTTTACCGGATTGCGGAGAAAAGTCTCTCCATTGTGTTGTTTTTGTGCGGCGTGGTTTTGTGGTTTTACCGGTTAGCTTTTGTCGGCGATCCCGTCTGGTCATTAAAATCCGACCCTACAACATTTCCCACTTTTTTTTTACAATAGCCTGAACGTGCAAAGTGACCATTAAAAAACTCCCCTCACAGCCTGGAGCGTACACCTGCGGACTTATATGAGCATGTGCCTTTACTCTTTTGGCGTCTTGATAAAGGGTAAAAATACAGTTGCTTTCACTGTGCAACGAGTTCAGGCAGTGTCTTAGTATATTCAAGAGGGGACTGCATGTTTAAGATTTCCTTTCTAGACTCCTATTACTTCCCTGTAGTGGTGAACAAAGGATTTTGCTTTGGAGGAAAATTTAAAGCATAAGCTTTATAGAAAAAGGAGCGGGCTATTTTAATATGCACGTGGGATGCCGACGGGCAAGGAAGAGTTCTGACAACCAGGCACGTATCCAGAAAGACATTTTGGAGGGGTCCAAACGTTAAAAAAGACAGCATTTATCACAAAAAGACTTTATCATGATAATTTTAGTAACAAAAATAAAAATTTCGGGGAGTCCGGACCCCATGGACCCTCCCCCCTTAAATACGTCCTTGCTCACAACCACATGAAAGAATGTAGAACATAATTTTTTTATTGTGATGCCTTTTATCATAGCTGCCAACTCTTCCGATTTTATCGGAAGATTTTCCACCACTAATTTTTACTTGGCAATTAAAGCTTAAAATAAGTCCAAACATTTGATACAAAATAAAACTGTTGAAAAATTGTGATCGAAAATCTACCGATAGAACGATCACTATCGATTACTATCTACCGATAGTAAGAGTTGGCAGCTATACTTTTATAGATTTTCCGCGATTTATAGATTTTCCGCGTGTACTTGCATGTTTTTGAATTATATTTCTCTGTATTTATCTTGTTAATTGTTAAAAGTAATCTTAATTGTTAAAGTAAGAATTTAGCAGTCTTATGGTTTCAAACAGTCGAAAATAACATGCTCATCTAATGAAGCCAAGTCCTTTGGGAGGTTGAGAGCAGTGGCGGATCCAAGGGGGGGGGGTCGAGCCCCTCCTCTCCCAGAGCTAGATATACCATTGATTAGGGAAGTTAATTTTTTTAATGTAAATTTTCACATGAACTGAAATTTTAAAAAAGAGCAGTGTATATATAAATGTACACCGGTGTGAAAAACTTAAGTAACAGGTGTTCTTTTTGCAATAACTCCAAGGGAAAGCATCTGAGAGACTTGAAATTCAGAAATGAGAGACAGCATTTTGTATTCAAACAATGACGAAAGCATGGTTGTGCAAAAATGAATACAATATATACAGTATGGGATCAAACAAAAAAAAAGGCTTTATTGTACTCATAGTATCCATGCACGTTTGTCTGTGCAAGAACAACAAGCAGATGTTCCTTAGTATGGGATATGCTCTCCCCTTAACCCTCTCGTCACCCTGAACCTCATATGAGGCTCCTACTTCAAATAGCAATATTTAGAGAGAAAACAATTGAATTTAGTATTTTTTTCTTTCAGTGATATCAATATCATTAATTCATGTAGAAAGTATATGAGGCTCTTAACTAGATGCATAAATCGTGCCTAGATTGCAGAACTAGTCAATTTAGATAATTTTTTACAGTTTTCGCTTCATTGTTTCAGGAGAAAAATTAAGAAAATATTTATGCTGCTTTTTTACCGTTTTTTTTTTCTTTTTAAGGTAAGTATAGTTTTTTTCTTATTCCTCAACCTTTACCTAATATGTGCATCCTTTTAAATTAATTTTAGCATAACAAAATGCTTCGAAAAATCAGAAATTAATATTAGAAAAATCTAATATTAATCGACATTAGAAAAAAAATATTTTTGCATGATTTATAATAGTATTTCAGATGCATTAAATGCTATACAGAATTTTTTTTTCTCTGATTTTTCATAATTCGGTGACGAGAGGGTTAATGCAGTGGTTGCTTCACACCGTCTCTCCATACAAAGTACCAGATTGTCCAACAGTTTTTGAGGTAAAAGTGCCCATTCCTCAATCAGCATCTGTTTCAGTTGTTGGATGTTCCCCGGAGGATGTAATCATGCCGCAAGGCATCCCCAAAGCATCCCACACATTCTCAATGGGATTTAAAGAAGGGGAGTTTCCTGGAGAATCCATTGGAGTGATATCTCCACTTTCCAGTAGCTCCTGAACAGCAGGAGTCCGATCTGTCCAAAACCTTAATATATTTTTTTTAATTTATGGTAGATCATTAAATTATTTCTTACTACTACTACTACTAGTTATTATGTCTGAAGTTATTTAGCATCATATACGGCATAACATGAAACATTGCGCGCTATGGAATAATTGAGCTAAAATTTTGCGAGTAAATTATATTTCGTTTCTTTTTTACACACGGATTTAAAAAAAATCAAGGCACAGCACCGATTACCCCTACAATAGTTAATGCATTACTGGCTGCTTACTTTGTGTTGTAAACGCAAATAAATGTACGCATAAATAATATCGATCAATCAACTCATTACATATTTATGCAGATTTTACTTTCAAATTTTTACTAAAGCCTTTGCACCTGAAGAACAATTACTCGAATTGTACATTAATCAAAACAATGCAGCCATGAGTGAACTTGTCAATGTCTAATTTTAATTGTTATAAGAAGCTGCTTTTTTACACCACACACATCAGCATCATTATAAATGCACCATAGTAGTAAAAGGACAGTAATCTAGTGCCTAATTATATCTTTTATGAGCTATATAGTATGCATAGCCCAGAGTTTCTCCTGCAGAATTTTTTTTTTTTTAAAAGGAGAAGGGTCACTGGACTGACAGGAAACAGCGAATGAAAAATCTTGTCCAAACTTTTCTGCATCCATTAATAGCCAATTATATTTGAAAGGAGGAAAGAGAGGGTTGGAGCGATACATAACTGAAAAAAAAAAAAAAACCCTCTGTTCAAACACAAAAAACAAATAAACAACAATACTTATTTTGCTGTCATCTTATACCCATAGTACAACCACAAAATTTGAATATGTTTCTTCAGACCCTTCCAAGTCTACAGATTCCCTGACCACCCTCCCACGTTTTACTACGCTATTCTTTTAATGATGCTAGAAAAAATCCTGCGCGTCTGGATCCGAAAGAGAAGATAATAATAAGATTCTGAAATTCGTGTCTAAAATACATTTTTTTCCCCCAACTGAAACAGAATTTTCCCACGTAAAGAATGGGATTTTGCCAACTGGGATATATGTTTGGGAGGGGATACTCCCCCCCCCCCCTAATGACGCGTCTGGTAATAAGCCCCCCTGCCTGTCTCTTCGGAATCGTGCATTTCGTATCCTGCAGTTTCGCATCATTATCCCAATTAGACTGCTATTTGGTAACGCCTTCCTCACCTCCCACGTAACAATGCAAAAGAAAAACAGGAGAGATAACTCGGACACCGACTAGAGACCATTTTAGTCCATGAGTTCATAAATTTGATTCTACTACAAATTTTCACAACTAAGAAGCAGTAGAAATTAATCAAAAAGCCCATGTAAATTTTATTTTTATTAAAATAGCAGTTTTATGACCTATTGCAAAGATAATGAAGTGTTTAAGATATTTATCTAGGGAAATATGGTTTTAAATTTCTTTTAATATATTCGAATAATGAATTAGATTTTACAAATTTCGAAAAAAATCGTTATCAACCTAATTTAACACATTAAGCCTCGCTCCCCTTCAAAATCACGGGCTAAACTTTCTCTTCTATTTCTCGCGCAATAGTGTTCAAATGTTATGCGCCAGAAAGATAAGAGCATTTCAATTCTTATGCACGGATTTTTTTATATCTCATTTTACACAACAGATGACAATACCAGACTATTTTTAACTTAATTCAGAGATAGTTTATTTTTAAATAGATGGTAGCAGTACTCAAATACGTGTATTTTTGATATGCATTGTGCAATCTTAGCTCACTTTTTTACTTATGTTCAAAGAAAACTTTACAAATATTTATTTATTTTACGAAGTAAGTTTAATAAAATTCTCCTTTAGTGTTTAAAACATATATTTTTAATGATTCCCTGCTTACTACAAAACACACATTCAGTCACAATAACCATAAATGTTGACTTTTCGTAGAAATTTAACTTTTTTTTTCTTTCGCACAAAAAAATATGTCCAAAACAGTAAAATGAATACATATTTTGATGATGCACTTATTTTTATACAATTTTCTGGAATAAGAAATTATCACTTTTATGACCGTTTTCTTGAAAATTATACGACCGTTAAGAGGTTATAAGGCGCACTGCTCAAGCTTGCTCACGAATCCCCGAAGATTGCAAGAAAACGGATATAACCGTGAGACGGTATAGTTGTACCATCGATTAGATTTTGCACGGACTTATCAAACTGCCCTTGTAACTTTGAAACATTTGAACAAAATACTACGTATTTCAAAACAAACACACATACACACACGTGCACAAAAAAAAAAAAAAAAAAAAAAAAAAAAAAAAATTGCTAGTAAATTATGAAGAAGCTTTTTATAAATCACTTCGAGAAACAGAATTCCCTTAAAATTCACAGCTATCAGAATTGTGAATGAGGAGATGGGAAGATTAGGAGTGGGAAATATTGGTGACGCTCAAAAATCAATTTTTTCCCAGCACTTATAGGTAACTTGAGCTGTGAATTAAGTTTTATGAAAATCTCAGATGGTGGATTACAAAACTTTAAAACCTTCATTAATATAAATATCGGTGCTTTTATTTACTTACGAAATTTCATCTTTAATAATACCCTAAATAATAAATAAAATATACATTTAGTTCGAAGTAGAAATAATTCTGTACTTTTCATGCGAATATGTTGTTCAAATTACATACAGCCTAATACATTCCATGCAACACAAGATAATTGAATGGAAAGTATGGACAATGCAATCGTCAGTTTTATCATTCAAATTATCTGAAAATTAACCAACTTTGCAAGATTTCGGTATGATTTTTGACAAAATACTTTCTAAATTTACACTCATATTTATTGAGGCTGAGGCTACTACGGAAATACCTTTTCCTTAAAATTAGTAACCTGTTTTAATTCGGATTAGGCTATTGATTGAGGCGAAGCTACACGAGGGCTATCTGCTTAAGGGGGTATGCCTCGGCTAGTGGACTTTTTACAGGGTTCTAACGCATATGCGTTTTATCGAGAAAACCGCCCAAAGCTCCAGACAGATTGGAAGGAGCATCATATTTTTCCTTTTAGTTAGCTGGTAACATATTGGAAAAAAGCAGCCGAGCTTTCGTTGCCAGAGTAATTGCTTCAGTATGTGCAAGATCCCGATTGAAGAACCAGCAATCCCATCTTACTTTTATCCGTTTTTTTTTTTTTTTTCGCTGAATATTTGGAGAACATCATTCTGTGATTGGTGTCTTGCTTCTGTTATATACAAATTTCCTCCGTGTTCCCGATCGTATTTTTACAGTCCGTTCCCAGAGGGGGTTTTTTCTGCATGCATAGCACGTCCGTTGTTTGTGATACACGTACCGATACAATGCTCTTTACGGTTTTCTCATGCGCTGACCCTCTTGCGACGGAAAAAAATGGGCGTCGTCATTCGAAAACTTTATATTTCTGTGCCTATAACAGTAACCGTGAAAGCCACTTTATTGCGGTTCACGGAATCCTGAACTCATACCTGTGAATAACTACATATGAAACATCATTTCGCTCGAGTGAATGGAACGGCCACTAGAGTTCCATATATCGGAATGAGTTTTTTTGTATTCACCCTGTATATAACGAGTGTGGCTCTTAATCTGTACATTAACAATAAAATAGACATAAACATGAAAAGTTACCAGCTCTAAGTTGTGTTTTCTGATATTCTAGAACTTCTCGAATTCCTGGATCCAGAGTTCCTACTTCTCTTTTTGGTTGAACGGGATTTAGAGACTTTGATTTCTTGCTTCCTTCAGATTCCGCAATCTCACCGTTCTCTGTCTATAAAGTAAAACATACGTACATAAATTATGTATATATATATATATATATATATATATATATATATATATATATATATATATATTATATATATATATGTTGTCTTTCAAGCTAGTATTTGAGACAGTACGCTCTATTTTAGTTTTGCTATCAATTGCTTAATCTACCCGAGAATACAAACACCTGTAGCTGAAATTAGAAAACCGTGTGAGGCCTGGTTGCTGAGGTGATGAAGTTTTTATTCTAATATGAACAAACATACCATTTACAAGCAGAAAGCGTGCATTGTAAATCTGTGGACGTAATAGCAGGGCGTTAATAATATTCCACGATTGGGCATAACGTTCTGTATAGTGAGATATAAACAAAGTTTTAAAAATATGTACTTGCTGCATATTCAGATATTATTTTTAACCGACCAATTACTTTGCTTCGCTTAAATAATTAATGTCTTCTAGGAACTAGAGTGAAAGAGAGAAATAGAAGACTCCAATTTTGTTTTGAAGAATTCCTGTTTTGGGGACAAAACAAATTCATTATCTGTGAATTATGCAAACATTTTGCCAAATGAAAAGCATAATTCAACTAGACCCATATAAATGAACTGGGTTAGGCAACCAATGTGCTTCTGATGTTCTGAAATCTTTAATTTTAGAGTGCAAAAGCACAGTTCTTACCTCTAAATTTTGTGTTTTACAGAATTCGTAAACCGTAAACACTCATTTGAAAGATCCACGAGCCTTTTTTCATTTACATACTTAAACAAAAGAGTGACTAGTCACTCCTAAAAAATGAAGTGGCCACCAAAGCATCTATCTTCTGAAGGTGTGTATCACGGGCGCCCATATGGAGTTAGGGCAGGGGATTCGAGCCCCCCAAGCCGAAGCTATATTGAACATTTTTATAGCGTAATGAACTTTTTTGAAGTGTTTAAAGTGTTTGAAAGCCTGAGGGGACCCCTGTAAAAGTACTCGTATGGAGTGCCCGTATTATGATTATAGTCAATCCCAGAGAGTGCAAAAAGTGACTCCTTTTAAGCAAATTACTCTGGTAAGCGTTTCCAACTTCTTACTCTATGGAAGATTTGGTACTTTCTTCTTTAGATTTTGGCTGCTACTTCTATTAGAATAACTGCCTCCAATTCGAATAATGTTTTATTTAAAAAAAAAAAGAACATTTCACTCCCACGAAAAAATACCGAAGGTTTTATTTCATAGAAATAAATATGTTCTTTAAATATTTATGCTCTAAGTACTTTACATTCTTTACATTTGACTTATGCGCATCATGGCAGTTTAAAATTTGTGTATGTATATGTGTTCAAAAGTGAGTTCTGAAGATATCTCATTTTTATTTTTGAGGTTTACCCAATTCTAATTGTCACGAACTTAGCAGACCAAACTTTAAATGCACAAGCATTAAGAATGATAATGTTTGGGGGTCAAAAAGAAATAAAACAAAAAAAAGGACACACTTTTTAAAATCAACATTAAACGGCTTTGTTCATACTGAAATTGATTTAACATGCTGAATAATGACGCATTCTTCGGTTTACTTTTTCATTCAACCATACTCAGGTGAACACTAACTCTATTTGTGTTTACATCGGTTTGAATGGAACAGGGGTTCATTTATTTTTTCAAGGTGAATTTACAATTGGATATTGTTTTATCCGTATAAATCTACAATTCATACTTTAACGTATAGTGATTATTGTTAATATACTCATATATAATAAATAATTATTAAATAATGCATGTAAAATCTGCAGGTATAAAAAATCTTTTAAAAAAATATAAACCACGAAGTCAATGTGACTTTTTGGGAAAAAAACATAATGCTGGATTATACAGCTGAGGGGGGGGGGGGGATAGATCGGTTATATTCATTTCGATTTGTTTTGCAAGCCATTTCTATTTCCGTGTGGTTAACCAGTAAAATGAAATAACCTTTTACACAGCATTTTATCGAAAACTGAAGTATATTTACTGTATTCGCGCACAACGGCGGCACACGGCCAACGTTATGGTTCCCGCGGATATAGGGTTGGAGACCCCTGGGCAGTGGTGTAGCTACGAGGGAGGGGGTTAGGAGGGTCATAACCCCCCATAAGGAATTTTTTGTCATACAAAATGTTTTTTTTCACTAACACACACAACATATATATACGTCGTAACCTCCCCCCCCCCCATGAAAAATTTCTCGCTACGCCACTGCCCTAGATTAATACTTGGCTTTTCAAAATGATATGGCATTTTAATTTCTCGAATCGTTCGTAGAGTTAGTTCTACGGTGTTTTATGTATATCTATTGTTACAAAATTGTAATGTTGTTTTCCCTCATTAATGTGAGCTGCTGGGAAAAGGTTGTACAGGCATTCCTGCAAGTGAAATGAGAATGTGACCTTTGATCTTGGTGGCAAACTTGGCGACCGTTTTGGCGAACAAAAGAACGTTATGGAAAGTAGTGGAATTTTCGGATTATCTCAATTAGGAAAAAAGTTACGAGAAAGATCGAGAAATGTGACGTCATGACCTTCTTGGAAATCTATAAATATCGAAGTCTCTCTCGCTGTGAGTTCAGCGTGACAGACTGCGGATATAGAGCGCAGAGCTATACAATTGACACTGCGATTTGAATACTATTATTGCTGTGATAGTTAATGATTTGCTGTTGCATGTGTTACTAATTTTTTTTTTAAAGGTAATAGTGGTTTGATTCGTCAACTAAAGTATTATTTTCGCTTTTCGAGCTTGCTGAACTATTTTAACATTCACCCGCTGTGTAGCTTGTGTAACACTATTCTTATTTTAATTTTTATAAACACAAGTTTTAAAGAATGTTACTTTCAACCATTCAGCAAGTTTACTTGAATAAAATTACTGGTTACATCCTATCTATTTGTTGAAAAAATATTAATTATCGCTGCTGTTTGCATGTTTACAATAATCGCCTAAGTTTGAGAATTCATCCCACAGTATCGTCTATTACATCACGATATTTACCCAGTGCGTATGGGAAATAGCTACGTAAGGATACGTATGGGTACGTAAGGCACTGGAAATGGATGTATTTGGAAATATTTCCATGTAAAACTAAGAACTAAACATAAAAATAAAAAAAAACATTAAACTCCTAAAATAGAGAAGCGTTATTAATAATACTGAACCAATTAAAAAGAAAATTGAAACTATATTCAGTTTTTTTTTTTTGTTCTCTGTGACATCTTCTAAGATAGGAGCTTAGTTTAATCTTATGCTCATCATCTGCATTTCACGTACATACGACGCCGCGTAAAGAGATGATATTTTCGGTGGTCAGAGCTTCGGTTCGAATCTACCATTCCCCTTTGAAAGGTAAACTTCTTCGAATCGAACTACAAGCCGACCTAATTCTCCGGAACAAGATCTCTGTCCTGCCGTTAGAGCCAAACCCCTCCTGTATGGACAATCCGCTTTAACAAATAACACAGAACTATTTGAACATGGTTACTTTTTCAATATAAATTTGAAAGTCGGAAACATCCTCAATATTTTAGGAAAGAGTACTTGCATTTAAATCTCTGAAGTTGGAAGATTTAAAGTGCCTAAAAAATATTGTAATTTTAAAACAGTTTTACGCAATCTGCAAACGGATGATGATTTTATTGTATTTGGTTTAATTGATTAAACGGAGCCTAACTGCACTGACTTGTATTTTTTTCAGATACTTAAAAATAGTCTGTCAAACACATTTGCATTAATTATTCTTTACAAGTGTTCTATGAGCATAAGTATACAGGTTGTCCCATAAAGGTGGTAACGGGCTTTAATTCTTTATCAATTAAAGATATGTGGGCAGTATACATTGAAAAAGTGTTCAAAATAAGGGTAGAAATAAGACTCCGTTAAGAAAAAAAAATCCTCTCGTTCATTTCCGAAAAGTTGAACTTTTTAAATTTTTTAAACGATTCCCGTACAAAAAAATTTCCGATTAGTAAAATGTGCCCAACACACTAAAGGTGTAATGTACCACATATCGGCCTTCCATCGTAAAACATCTCAGAGATATCTTTAAACAAAGATGATAATGGTGTACATGAATCTGAATATAAACGCTTATTGCTAAAGTGGAAAAAAAATATTTTCTTTCGTAATTTCTGTACGACCCCTGAAATGCAACCGTCCAATGTTCGCTTCGTTCTATTTTTTTTTTTTTTTTTTCCATTAGAGAGCCATTTACAAGGGGTTTAAGTCAGCATTTATTTATCTTCATACCTCTGACAGTTTTTAGGATATAATTTTCAAATTTTGTACATCACCTAATTTGTGTATGGTGTACATTTTACTAATTGGGAATTTTTTTGCGTATATAAATTTAAAAAGTGTAACTTTTTGTAAATGAACGAGAGGAGTTTTTTTTTTCTAACGCTTATTTTCTGACCTTACATTGAGCATTTTTTCAATTTACATTGCCCACTTATCTAAAGAATTAAAGTCCATTACCACGTTTTTGGGACACCCTGTATATACACAAGAAAAAGGACCTTTCTTATGACTTTATAATTTGTACGCGAACTGAACAACTTCCTTTCCGCCTTATTAAATCATTTTCCCTTATTCGTAAACTTAGACCAAAGTCATCTTTATTTCCTTAACTTAATTTTCAGCCCTTCACCGCAATAGATTTTATGAGGGGGAACAATACATTGCATTCTCTTTTTCCTTTATTGTCGCTAACCCCTCACCCCCCTTCCTATCGTTTTAATATTTTGTGGTATTTTCCACTTTCTCGCACAAAGGCATCGTATACACATTCTCCGCTGACTCCTCCTGCTTCGATCGCACTGCAGTATGGACTGTTTGCTGTCTAGAAGGAGAAAATTTTCTCTCTTCCCGGGGAAAAAAAATCGATCCCGGGGAAGCCCCAAAACGACGGTATTCCTCCGCGCGCGGTTTAATTTCGGCCGCATTACAAAAGTAAACTTAGAACACGTTTTGTTCTTCCGACTTTGACGAGTAGAGTGATGAAGTTTTTGTAAGAATGTCGGCCCAGAGAAGTGCCTTACCATTATTCTTTCGGGAGGGGCGCAAGCAGGATCGTTAATGAATTTAAAAAAAAATTGGAGTCATGGTAGAAATGAAAGTAAACATGAATTTGTTCGTTTTCAAGAGAGATAAAAGGTGGTTCTTTGTCGGGAGAAAAGCATAAACAAGACCGGTTAACTAAATACTAGCTTAATCAATGTATAGGCAGGCCCGGACTGGGAGGGTAGGGGGCCCGGGTTATTGTGTAACCGATAAATAATAGGATGTGTTAACTTTCGGGGTATGGCTGTATGGTGTTATTATTAATTAATTATGATTGATAATTAATGTATTAATAAAATATTGATCTATTAATTAATATGCGTCATTCATATTAATTAATCCCTTGCTCATTCGGGAACCCTCACTCAAAAAATTTTGAGAACTTCATTTAAAATGAAGTGTTTTGAAGCCTTCTGGGGCGCAGTTGCAGCTGCAAAAAATTTTGTATGTGTCAAACTTCATTCAAGTGCTATCACTATAGCACTTTTTATATTTTCTTTCTTTTCTCTGTTTGGGGCCCGCCAAGGGTGAGGGCCCATCCGTCTACAAACAGTCGGACACCCTGGCCAACCCGGTCCTGTATATAGGTGAACTCTGTCGTTGTTGTTGTGGGATTACCGACAATTATCTTCACGTGGGATTCTTTCTTTGTCGGGAGAAAAGCATAAACAAGACTAGTTAACTGAAGACTGGTTAACTAAATACTTACTCAACCAATGTATAGGTAAACTCTGTCGTTGTTGTTTCTATGAGATTACGGCCAGTTATCTACACGTGGGATCTTGGCCGAGAGGGTGGAGTGCCCTCCGTGAAGGTCTTTCTAAGGGGTCCTAACCCGTATTTACGCTAAGTTTCGGAGGAAACCGAAGAAACTCCGAGGTCAGCGGACGCGACTTGGGGCTCGATTCTGCCACGTGAGGTATGACATCAAATTGACGTTATTCGCAGAGGCGTCACTGGGAGGGCGGTCAGAGAATCCAGACTTGGCCGGAACTGAAAGGACATACTCGAGGTTTGTGGTAGCCTATGGGTGTAAGATGACAGCAAAATAGATGTTTTTCGCAAATATGTATCGCTCCGACCCTCTGTTTTTTCCTATAGTATAACCTCGATATCTCGAAGTCGAAGGGACACCGGAAAAAACTCGCGTTTTCGAGATTACGTGGTAAAATAAAAGGAAGCCAGTTTGTAAGGGAAACCCATTTATTCGAGATATCAAGGATTTTGAAACATCGGGGTTACACTGTATTTGGCTTTGCTCTCCCCAATGCACCCCATGTTTGGCTATTAATGAATGCAGAAAAGTTTGGACAAGATTTTTCATTCTCTGTTTCCTGTCAGTCCAGTGACCCCTCCTCCATAAAAAAAAAAAAAAAAAAAAAAAAAAAAAAAATCTGGATCACAAAAGATATGATTAGGCACCAGATTACTGTCCTATGGTGGTACGATGCTGATGATGTATGGTGTAAAAAAAGCTTTTTATAACAATTAAAATTAGACCTTGACAAGTTCGCTCATGGCTACATTGTTTTGATTAATGTACAATTCGAGTAATTGTTCTTCAGGTGCAAAGGCTTTAATAAAAATTTGAAAGTAAAATCTGCATAAATATGTAATTAGTTGAGTAGTCGATATTATTTATGTGTGCATTTATTTGCGTTCACAACAGAAAGTAAGGAAACAGCAATGCATTAACCATTGACTATTACAGGGGTAATCGTGCTGTGCCTGGATTTTTTTTGTATCCAAGTGTAACAAAGAAATAAATTATATTGAACAATTTACTCCTAAAAATTTTGGCTAAACTAAAACCATATCACAGCATGTTTCATGTTATGCCGTATATGATGTTAAAAAGCTACAGATATAATAATTAGCAGTAGTATTATTAAAAAATCATTTAATGATCTGCCATAAAAAAATATTAAGGTAATGTGAATCATCAACGAAGCATCCCCATAATCACTAGCTATGCAGTCACGAAGAGAACGCAGACTTTTTTTTTTTTTTTTTTTTTCAAAATGACGAAGGCCATCATTTTTCTTCTGTTTTCATTTTTCATCTTAAGGGGATGGTGGATATTAAAAAGCTTTTTTTTTATTTAATAAGATAGGATTATGAAATTTTGTATTTTAATATATTAAATGAAAAGTATTATAAACAACTGCAAAAAATTTAAAATAAATTTTAAAAATATTAGTAATTAATTAAAAATTAATTAATTTTTTAGTTTCGAAAAAATGCTACATGCGTTTTAATTTTAACTTTTTTTTTAGTAATTTTGTTTTATAATAGCATAAAAATATATTTAAAAAAAGTCTGTGTATCGGTTTTTGATTCGACCGAGTAGTTAATTTTTTAGAAATATTTTCATGGATATATACCAAACTTTCCCGAAATTTTTCAGTTTTCGTAAATAAAAGTGAAATTTCATAATCGAAATTTTGACCCTATTTAAAAAGGATATACAGATTTATTGTAATATATGAGAAGAATGTTTGTAGTTAATTTTGTACAATTCCGACCAAAATTAAGTCGCATGGAGCATTTTGAAGGCAAGAAAATCACAAAAAACTTGATTTGGAGAAAATACAGTTTAAAGTGTAATTTTCCATTTACCTTTAGTACCGTCTCTTCTGAATAATTTTATTTATGATTTTACCTTAACAAAACATATTTTTAAAATAATTTCATTCGAATATTAGCTTATTTTGTAAAACGTTCAATAAAAATTGTGACGTGTTTATTTATGCGTTTGTTTGCATTTTTGTGGACATTTAACTGTCCTTTTTAATTTTTTCAAACCCTAATATCTTTTTTGAAAAATGCCGTAGACATACGCGGTTTTTTCTCCATGGTTCAGCTTTAACTGTAGAATATTAGTATCTAAAAAAGAAAAAGACATTTTTTGGGGCCAATTTTCATGATTTGGGTGTCCACCATCCTCTTAAAATTGTTTTATCTGCTCTCTTTCATTGTTTTAAATATCCCATACCAGATGTTTTTCTTCCCCATTGGTTCCCAATTCGATTCAAAAAACAATGCAGGGAAGCAGTGTCGCACGCAAGGGATGGGTCCAGGGAGTCTGGACTCCTCCCAAAAGAGTTAACTTTGGTCCAGTAAATCATCAACTAATTTTTGACAGTTTGATTCGTTGTGACTTTACCAAATATGATTGCATGTTTTTCAGTTATGGTTTTATTTATTTATCTTAACTGCTAAAGATAAATAAATAAAAACATTATTGAAAAACATGCAATTATATTGAATCGCGGAAGAATCTATAAAAGGTATCACGATAAAAAAATTATGTTCCGCATTTTTTTAGGTGGTTGTCAGTACTGATCCTTGACTTTCGGCCGTTCACGTGCAAATTAAAACAGACCGCCCCCTTTTTTTTTAATAAACCTTATATTTAATTTTTTTTTTTTTTTGACGCCCTTACATTTGGCTGCCCACATGCTGTGCACTATCTTGTTCCCTGTCACCTTTATGTGCTGGACCCCCTTTAAGGCAAAATCCTTTGTGCGCCACTGCAGGGAAGTAATTGAAGTCTAAAACGAAAATCTTAAACATTACTCCCCCTTGAATATGCCACTGCCTGAACTTGTTGCCCAGTGGAGGTAACTTCATTTTTGCCTTTTATAAAGATGCTGAAAGGGTTATAATGAAAAGAAATGGATGGAAAAGGTGATTTGAAACAGGCAGCTTCGATCGAGGCTAACTGGAAATTTTCCAAATTTTGAGTTGGCATATTTCATAGTTCTCCCCTCCCAGTCATCATGCCCTCGCTACGCCTCTGGTTATTCGCAACCTGCTAACGTATGTTGGTATTCTGCAAGATAAGGTAAAGCTTTTGGTGCAGATTCTCCCTACCAAATGTTTACATTCTAGGATACATTTCGAATTACGTCACAAATCCGAGCGTGGCCGAATAGACCCCCTGGGTTTGAACCAGGCACCTTCCGTCTCCCGATTCAGAGAGCTATGCGTTCGCTCACTGGTGGGGCAGTAAACTCTGCCAAGCCCAAATTATGCGATCAACAAAAATTTGAATAGGACTGAAAAATTTTTAGCCCCGTCAAGTCAATTATATGCGTAAGGTGGGAAACTGTTTATAACTGTAACTATATCCCCCCCCCCTTTGTTTATAGCAGTTATATCTTAGACAGAGTTTACTGTATTTACTAAAGCCGTGTTCACATTTAGGGTCAAATGGGGTAATAATGAGCACACTGTGCAAATTTCAACCTTGTGAATATTTAACTATTTCAGTTATAGAGGAAATATTGTTTTAATTAATTAGAGGGAAAGTTTGAGCTTTTAAAAACACACTGTAAAAAAAATTGTTTCCATAAGATTATATGCTTAAAATTACCCCAACAAAATCACAAAATTGCAAAAAATTGGGGTATTATTACCATCCTTGGGGGAATTATGTCCACTTGATATTTCTTGATACCGTGAGTTTAACATTTGTTGAGCAGTTGAGACTTACTATTCTTGTTTTTGTTAGTGATTATAGTTATGCCAGTAAGTAAATAATTGGCACAAATTGAACAATAAGGTTTTCTATTTATTAGATCAAAATATCCTTTTTCTGCCAAGATGTTGAAAATCAATCACACTTTTTATAAAAGGAATAATATTGAATTGTAAGAATTCTTGAAAAAATTGTATTAATTATTAATATTTTAAGAACAAAATAAAGTTAAATAAATGTTTAAGACAGTCTAGAATAAAACCTGTACCAGGGATGTCGTTAGCCAGGAGATTTTTAGCACTTGAGTGCTATTAAAATCAATCAGGTATTTTAGCGTCAACATAACTTGTCTACACTTTCTCTCACGGCGAGGCACTTTTCACTTGTGTCAAAACGGTGCATAGAGTGGAGGGGGGGGGGGGGGGGTTAGAATAAAATGTTGAAAGTCGCCAAGGTTTGCAATTTTTGATGATTTATTTCCGTTTGGCTCCAAAAAAAAAAGTCCTCAAATCTGAACCAAGCCTAGCGATAGCTTCCAAATTTGGCTAGAAACTGGTAAACGCGGCAGTTTCTTTCAAAGGAGAAGTATAGTTATAATATGCCTGGCGAAGATTGTAAAATTGTTTTAGTAGGCGATTTTAATATAGATTTCAATCCATAGAAGTGTTTTATGGAACAGGGAAGAAAAATATGGCACACTCATGGATTATGATACACTTTCCAAACAGTATTTGTAAAGGTGTAGTATAGTTAGAATATGCCTGGCGAAGACTGTTATGCAGTTTTGGTAGATGATTTTAATATAGATTTCATTTCCGCAGGAGTTTTTTGTGGAACATGAAAGACAAACATGGCACACTCGTGGATTACGATGCACATTCCAAACAGTATTTAAAATGATTAAGTGTAGTTAGAATAGTTTTAGTAAGCGATTTTAATATAGATTTCGATTCCAAAGAAGTGTTTTATGGAAGAAGGAAAAAAAAATACGGCACACTCATGAATAATGATACACTTTCCAACTTAACGAAATAAGGAAGAAATAGAGGGACGACGCATGGATTATGATGCGCTTTTAATATATAGTGCGTATTTAAAATATAAAAGTGTTCAAAATTTTCATTTTTCTTAAATTTTTCTTTTTTTCTTTTTTTTTTTCAGTGATACAAGTTTTGCGATGGAGCAGTTCAAGCTACGTGACTACAAATGGACTCCAACATTTTACGAAGGACATATGCTCACCAAGAATATGAATAAATCAATAGAAATCAAATTTTCATCTGATGGTTGTTCATCAGGAATGGGTTGCAACGTAATGCCAAATTGTAATTTTATTGGGTTATGAGAAAGTAACTATTTGTTATAAAGAAATATTCTTGGTGTAAATAGATTTTTTTGCATTTATATATCTGATTTGTGTAAATTAAAAGCTATTTTCTGGTGTACTTTTAATGGCTTGGAATGTACTCCTGTGTTTGTTCATAGGCCATAACAGTAAGATATAAGCATTTGAAAGTTTTGAAAATAATCAATTGCAAAAATTTCTATTTTATAATTTATTTGTAAATTAAATACAACAAATAAATTAAATATTTAAAAATTACTTTTCCTTAGTATTTTTTGTATGATGTAAGCGAGACATAGGTTTCTTTTCGCCAGAGTGACTTTTTCTATAAAGTTTTAATGCATCGTCATAATCTTTCCCAGTAGCATAACCAGGATTTTTTTTGGGGGGTTGGCTGAATACTCTAAAACCGGAAAGCATTGTAACTTATAAAAATCGATATAACCTATCCCTTTTGGGGGGGAGGAGGGAATGGGACCCCTTTTTGGTATAAAAATGTTCGCATATAAAAATAAATTTAATAAAAAATGGGAAAAAAGAAGTTTATAAATCGAGTGCAAATTTTTTGCAGTTAAAAAACATAATTAGGGGGGAAAAAATAAGTTCTCTTAGGTCCGTAGGGGAACCTCAACTTTCTCTTTCAGATTTATCCAACCTTTCAAATTTATCAACGAAAACGTATTTTTAGGGATGGACGCGAGACGCGCGAGACGAGAATCGGGGCTGTCTCGTCTCGTCTCGCAGTGGTAAATCTCTGTCTCGTCTCGCGTCTCGTCTCGTCTCGCAAACACTTTGTCTCGTCTCGCGTCTCGCAGAGAAATTGCTTGTCTCGTCTCGCGCGAGACGCGAGACGTCTCGCGAGTCTCGCAAAATTAAGGACTGCGATTTTATTACCATATTTTTACTAGTTTATTAATACTATTTTATTGGAAATTAATATAAATAATAACAATTAGTTAAATATAGCCACATTAGTACATATATTAGTAACCGTCAGGGGCATAGCGAAGGGGGGGATAGGGGTCACCCCCCCATGAGGAATTTTTTGCAATACAAAATGTATATTCTTCACTCCCTTATCACACACACCA
>JAWZYV010005368.1:0-10042 GCA_038373885.1 Cheiracanthium punctorium
GCAAAGCGTGCTGTCTTCACTCTTTTTATACATTCAATTTTTTTCTTACAAAGGCCTACTATATGAAAAATGCCATTGCTTCTTAGCTCTCAGTACTACAGTTCTTCGAAGTTTTGATATTTGCTTTTATGGTCTAGAAATAACTGTTTATATATTATGGGGTCAGTGTTTGGTTTTGTGAAGCCTTCGAATGGTTGTAGGTAGGAAATCTGCAATTTGGTCCATGGTGGGACTTCATGAAATGAACAAGTAGATACATTAAGATCCTCCAATTGGGTACCGACTACACTCCTACGGATCCTAAGTCCGAAGGGGGGAGTGCAGGAAGGGCGATTTGCATACAACTGGTCCAGTTGGGTATCTATGACAGAATCCTTTAAGTGATGAGAAGAATGAGAAAAGATGCGAAAATAGGTATTCAATGACAATTTGTGACGTATCAGAGTGAGAGTTTGTTTCATGACAGGTGACGTAAAGGCTATGTACAGGTGATGTCCTAAAAGCTCCAGAGCATATGCGCAGTGCAGTATGATGCAATGTGTCAAGTTTTTTTAGCATTGATTTAGAAGCCGATCCATAAACGCAGCTTGCATAGTCCATTTTGGAAGGGATGACTGCACGGTAGATGCGCAAGAGAGCATCACGCTCTGCCCCCCAAGAGGTATTGGTTAAGACCTTTAAAATGTTGAGTTTTTTTTTCGCATTTTCTACAAGTGTCAGAAATATAATTAGCAAACGTAAGTTTTTTGTCAAAGGTTAGACCTAAAAATTTAACAGAGTCCTTCAGAATGATTTTACCGTGATTGAGGTAGAGTTCTGGATCCGGGTGGATCCCCCGCTTCCGGCAGAAGTGAGTGCAAATTGTTTTTTTCTGCAGAAATATTATACCCATTAGTATTGCACCATTTTTGGATGCGATTAATAGTGGTCTGAAGCTGCCGTTCTATATAACGCATGTCTTGCACCTGACAGGAGATCTGTAGATCATCAACATATAGGCTACCGTGTACTATTGGAGGGAGCTCGTTAAGGATATTGTTGATTTTTATAGAAAAGAGGGTGACGCTAAGGACAGAGCCTTGTGGTACACCCTCTTCTTGTACAAAGTTATCTGAAAGGGTGTCCCTGATGCGTACTTTGAAGTTCCGGAGTGAAAGAAAATTCTTGATAAATATAGGTAGGTTTCCACGGCAGCCCATATTGAAGAGATCACGCAGTATGCCATATCTCCAAGTGTGGTCATAAGCTTTTTCAATATCAAAGAATATTGACACAAGTTGGTTCCTTCTTAAGAATGCGTTACGGATTTGAGTTTCTAGATGTAAGATGTTATCGATTGCGCTTCTGCCTTTGCGGAATCCACTCTGGAAAGGGTGTATATGGCCCTCAGTTTCTAAGACATATACTAGACGAGTATTAATTATACGCTCCAGTAGTTTGCACAGGCAACTAGTTAGGGCTATGAGACGATAGGTATTGGGATTATTGGTACCTTTCCAGGTTTGGGGAAGGGTATGACTATCGCATTTCTCCACTCTAAAGGGAAGGAATGCTCATTCCATATACTATTGTATAGCTGCAAGAGATTAGTTAAAGGGTCATGGGAGAGATGTTTAAGCATGTCGTTTGTGACACCGTCAGGGCCAGGGGATGTGTTTGATGACTGTCTTAAACTTTTACATAGTTCGTTCATAGTGAAAGTACTATTGTAGGAGAAGTTAGAGGAGGTTTCGAAGTTAAGTTTATGGCGTTCGGATTGTTTCTTGTATGGAAGAACGGTGCTAGAATAGGTGGTACTGCAGGATGTGAACGCAAGAGATTGACCAATGGTATGTGCAATTTTTTTTGTATCTGAAATAATTTGGTTATTGATGGATAGGCAGGATATGGAGTGATTACTATAGATACCCATGATTTTTTTTTTGTTTTGTCCCATAGCTCCTTACTGGAGGCAGAAGGAGAGATACTGGAGACGTACTGAATCCAGGATTCTCTCTGGGTACGTCTCCTTATCTTGCGTGCATTTGCACGAGCTTTTCTAAAGATGATTAGGTTTTCAGTGTTGGGGTACCGCCGAAAATTACCCCACGCTTTCTTCTGCTGTTTTTTAGCGAGGGTGCAAACCTCGTTCCACCACGGTTTTTTTACTCTATGGTTGCTTTTAACAGATTTTGGAATGCTCGTGTCAGCTGCGTTTATGATAATAGAGGTGACATTCTTAACGGCCTCGTCTGTGTTGCCTTCAATATTATTTGGCAATATGGTAGATAGCAAAGTAAAGGTGTGGCAGTCTGCTTTATCATGAATATATCTGGGTATGTTAGTGGTTTTGTTTAGGTTCTGATATAAGGGTGAGAGAATGATCGGAAAGTTATCGCTGTTATGCAAATCGCCAGAAACTGAGAAATTATAGAAGGGGAGGATTGAAGGAGAACAGATGGCAAGTTCGATGGCATGAAAGGATTTAGTTGGATGATGGAAGTAAGTATTGCCGCCGTTATTCATAATACATAGAGAGAAATCAGTTGTAATTTGTTCTATTTGTTCAACTCTAGTGTTGGTATCTTTGCTGCACCATAATGGACTATGGCCATTCATGTCACCAAGGATTATAAATGGTGTTGGGAGTTGTTGAATTAGATTACTGAGAGATGTTTGGCCGATTGTTTCATTAGGAGGAAGATAAATGCAACAAATGGTAGTGAGCTGTTTTTATTTGACACGAGTGGCAACTGCTTGGAGATTGGTATTCAGTTTGACTATTATGTAGGGAATAGTTATTGTTGACTAACAGGGCCACACCACCAGAGGCCCTGTCACCTGTGTTCGTAGTCTTTCCGAAGGATTGTATATTTGTGGATGGTCGGATGTTTATCATCTTTGAGATAAGCTTTCTTGAAGAGCAAAGCAGGAGGCAGGATTGAGGTCATAGAGAAGTGTTTTAAGGTCATCAGTTTTATTCTGAAAGCCGTGGCAGTTCCATGAGAGCAACAAATGCCATATATTATGTAATGTTATGTGGCATTGTGCGTCTCCTTTGTAATCCCTGCAGAGATATCAGGCGGTTTTATTTCTTCATGTCCCATCGATTCTTCATCACTAATATCTGCTTCCGATGGGTCAAGTCTTAAGATAGTGTCATCAATATGTGGCTGTGGAGGTACTTTTTTCTTGCTAAATTTGTTATATTTCAATTTGTAAGTGGCTGTTTTGCTAAGCTGTGGTCTGACTTGGGTGGAGCTATTACTTATTACCTTTTTCTTTGGTGGAGTTTTGTGGGGATGTAGAGCAAGGTTTGTTCTGTTTGAGAGTGGTTTGTTTACTTGTTGAGGTATTGATGGTGGAAATATTTGATGGAGAGTCGGTTTGAATGGCTATTGATTCGATAGATTTTACTATTGCAGGCATAGGATAGGCCAGGTTTTGGTGTACGAGCTTCTATTATTTTACGAGCTTCAGGGTATGAGATTCTTTGTGTAGTACGTATTGACTGGATTTCTTTTTCAAATGCCCATTTAGGGCATGACTTTGAATATGATGGATGTTCCTGTTTTACAGTTGACACATTTTGCAGCTGCAGAGCAGGTATCATTGTGGTGGTCAGAGGACACCACAACGAGCGCAGGCCGGTGACCCACGACAGGAAGTTTTAGTATGAACCGAACTTTTGACACTAGAAAGCAACGGATAGGATTTGGTATATATGGTCTAACGGGACATAATAGATAGCCAGCTTTAATATGGGGTGGAATTGTGGGACACTGGAAAAGTCAGAATAATATGTTTAGTGGGGATTATTTGGTTATTGCGTCGAATAGTGATTCGACGCACAGCACATACTTTTTCATCTTTTAGGTTTTCTAATATTTCAGCTTCAGACCAGTGCAAAAGTTCAGGTTCTGATACGACTCCTCGTGAGATATTTAAGGATGTATGGGTGTGTCACTTGTAACAGGTTTTAGGCCAAAGTTTTTAATCTTCATTATTTTGGATGCTTGTCTATTGCTTGATACTTCTACCATACAGGTCTCCAGATCTTAATTTTTTTACTTTTTTGACCTCTCCGACATAGTCGGTGATGCATTTGTGTATGAAAAATGGCGATGTTTCGTTAAAGTTACCTTCAGTATAGTGTATGATGAAGAATCGAGCGCTCATGTTTGTTAATTGTGTTTCAATGTTTTCATTGGTAGTGTACAAGCGGATGCGTTGACGATAGACAAAGAATTTCGCAAATCCATGTTGGGTGAATTGAGATTCGGACCCGACCGCACCACCAACCACGGAGCCCAACGAGGGGATGTGCATTTGCACACCCAGTGCTAAGCCGGGTCTATGCGCGCACAGTACATCCCTTAGGCAGCGTCCCACCCGTAACGACGTGCCCAGTAGATGTCCGATTGCTTGATCCCTGCAGTTGATCAAATCAGTACCACCAGCCGATTGATATACAGAGGAACACTGTATACCTCCCGTTTACCCGAAGCCGAGGCCAAAGCAATGTGTTGAAGTTTCTCCCGTGTTTATGGAAATTCCGTAATAATGATTTCCTTTACGGGGAACACCCCTCAATTACCAGGATCCCCATTTCCGGGGACACGGGTCTCCACGCACGGCCAACACGTGGGTAGTTTTCCGCCAATAGAAACTGACGGCACAGGGCGACCGCAGCTTCTAAAGAGGGGCCCTCACCTCCACAGAGGAAACTACACTGAGGGGGAAAATGAAGGAGATAGCTAAGAGAAGAAGAGGGTAGAACAAAGATAAGTGAAAGATCGCTGGGGCCCCGGGATTGCGACACCCGTAAGAACCTAAAGTAGGTTTTCCCCCTGAGGGGCAGTAATCATAGGAGACACATCAGGGAACTTGGGTGGAATGCATTTAAAGGGAATAGCTTCAATTCCAGTTTCATTTCTCATTTCATCAAAAAATAGAGCAGTAGATTAAGAGGTATGGATTGGAGCTTTATCCTGATGAAACTTAACACAGTGAAGATTGCTTGGATAAAGGGATAGGATTTCTTCTTTAAAAATAGGTGTTAAAACATACTTCTGATACTAATCCGAATTCATTTTGACATTTTTTATGCTTTCCTTATTGTAAGTTTTCCGTTATAAGAAAATCCAGTAACAACCATTAAACTTTTAGAAAACCTTTTCTTGTTTTCTCTAAACCAACATGTTAAGTCTTTTTCTCCCCTTTTGCGGTAGTCAATGGATCTTTTCCTATTGCAGTCGGATACATGTATCCAAGCTTCATCCATTGTCACTACATATTTCCGTTTTTCACCCGCCAAATAATTTTCATACAGCAATCTACACATAATCTAACACTAAGAAGCATGTTTCGGCGTTAGGCAATGAATATCGTATTTTTTTGCTTGGATTCACTTTAAATCGGATTTTATAATTTTGTTCACAGTTCCCACAGAGATATTTAAATATTTTGCGATAGTTCTTTGGGTTTTTGGATTTTCCTTTAAAACATGAGATGTGGCTTTAGATTTAATAAGGTACCTTTGATGGGTCTTTTCCCCAGTGAAATATAGAATTTGACGTTTATTTCCTTTCATATGAATTATGTCACTTATTTTAAGAGTAGAAATATTAAAACCATGAATTTGACATCTTTTTTTAATAATTGAATAAGAGTATTTCTCTTCGGATAGCGCAAAAATATAGCCTTTGATCCATTGTTTATTTTTCAGCGAAAGTTTAAAGCAAAGAATATTTTTAATGGTTCAGACGATCCATAAAAATTATTACAATTGGATGCCAATCGCATATTTATTTTCAATTTAATATTTAACTTCATGGAGAAAATCAAAATCATTACAAAAATGTGTGAACACCCTCTGTAATGCAATAATTTTTGATAGATAAAAATTATGTTGTCTGACAAACCAGTAAAAACCCGAATAAAATGGATTTTGCCCAGCGTTGTCTGTTAGAACGCGGTTTCACTAGTTAATTCGGGTTTCCCTAGCGCTCTCAATTAGAACGCGTTTCCGCCAGGTCATTCGGGTTTTGACAATTTCTTGTTTTCACTGTAACACACACACACACATATATATATATATATATATACATCTACAGGGTGTGTCAAAATTCCCTACCGGGTTTGTCTATCATGTCTACTGTAAATTAGTGCTAGTACATATCAGTTTTATTTCTGGGCACTTTTAGGGATCTATCGCAACCATCTAGGTAGCTCGGTCTAATGGGATAGCAAAAAAATGGCCCAGGAGCGGGGCCTTAGGCGATCGCCTACATTCGTATCCCCCCCTCCTTGGGCCGGCCCTGTTCAGTTTGTATTGTTCTTGGCTTCCAGGATTTACGATCGAAAGAATGATCGAAGTCATTATAAATTTAGTAAAATAGGTACTTACCTGCGAAACAATTTTTTCGGGTGGTAGGAAAGGCACACTTTACGATCTTCCCTCAACGATCAACGTAATCCTATAGTAGAATAGTTCCAAAACTCGTCGTTTGGAATATTTATGGAGCTGTACAATGTAAAAGAGTGGCACAAAACAACGAAAAAAAGTAATTACAGTTACAAAATAACTGTGAAACGTTTACCTTTATTCACCACATTCATTTCTCCATCAAGTGAATAAACCGCGATGTGGTGGTGCATGTGTGTATCGAACACACATGAGTGTTGTGTCCTGTTATGGAAAAGCTACGCCAGGGCTTTCTTCCAAGGAGAGGAGTGCCTTGGTCGAAAGACTTTGCAAAGGGTTCCAGCCAGGCTCGGATTGGCCAGGTCGGAGGGTCGGCAATTGCCGAGGGCCTTTGGCTCAAGGGGCCCCGAGAAGGTCCCTGAACGGTGGATATAGTATTAGTTTATAATTAGAGAAATTTTATATACAGGTTGTTCGAAATTGAACGACCTCTTTTAAAGTTATCTACAGACGAAACTATCGTTAAAAGGGTCTCTAGATCTGTGGCAAGCGATGAACGTTTCGATCGTCCGCCATCTTGATGGTAGTTAAGTCGAGCGATGGCAACGGCTGCCTTTTTTTCAGCATTGGGCAATCTATCCAGCTGTCCTCGCATTCTTCCATTTTTCAGCAGATGTCAGTGCTGTTAAAAAGAATCGTGACCATTTTCTTACGGGAAAGGACGTGCTAAAATGTAAAGGATTCTCGTGGAGGTATGTCACCCACAACTATTTTTATAGAAATCAAATCTATTCTTTGTGACTGGCAACAGCCAAAACGTCCGAGTTGGGTGTTCCCAGAGCGGGAACACGGTGTGTTAAAGGGTTAACGATTACGGATGGACAGTCCTCTTGAGCATGTTTTTATGGAATAATGCTTGTAAACTGTCATAAATGTATACTAAATGCGTAATTAACTAAAAGGAGCCCCCTGGTGGTGAACATTTGAGCTAATCTTCTGTTACTCGCTCGAGCCAATTCCCATATCTTCATGATGTCCTGCGCAAAATTCTATAACTTTCTGAAAAATAGTTACATCTGCCGACAATTTGAATATAGGGTCATTTCGGACAACCTATAAGAGTAATACAGGGTGTCCGAAAAATCCTTGACACATTTAAAAAATTCATAGAAAAGCAACGAATTGTCGTATGAATATGAGCTTTCCTCAGTAATACTCCACCGGCACAAGAATTTTTTTTTTCTTTGACATCGTAAAAAAAATTACTTTTAAATTGCGTTCATAGGTGGCGCTGTACCGTCACAGTGAGAAAAGTAAACGTAATGTATGGTGTTTAATCATTTTATTAAGCAGAAAGCTATACCTTTCATTACCAGAGTTCAGGGTATGCACCTTTTGTTGCTCGAACCCCATCTTAGCAGCACTCAAGTTCATCCCATGTTCTAGCTAGCACGATGGCGGTTTTTCTTAAACATGTTACGAAACTTTCTCTAAACAGTTACGGATTTTTATTCGAAATACGAACTTACGCAATGCGCTTTCTCAACCGCAGTCGCCATAGCTGCCATGAATATTCTCGTACCGTCAGTGCTGTTTGAAACTCACGAAAAATGCTCTCATTGCTGAAAACTGGAGATGCAGCGCCATCTATGAACGCATTTTTGAAGTAATGTGTTTTAAGATGGAAAAATAAATAAATTCTCGATTCTGTGCAGCATTATTGTGCGAACCGCGTATTCATACCACAGTTTGTTGCTTTTCTGTGAATTTTTGAAATGCGTCAAGGAATTTTTCGAACACCGTGTATATCTAATTAATTTAGTTATTTATTTCCCAATAATCTAGTGCTGTTCCACAGAGGACTAATGAAAAGGGCCTCATAGACTAAGCTGAGTGAAAGGGGACACCCGACGAGTAAAGCCCCCCCCCCCAACAACTCTAAAATACTTGAATATGGTTTTATGCGCTCAAGTCTAATTTTCAAATACTACATTTTCTAATATTCTATTCGTTCTAAATTCCTCTGTAAGGAGCTGCGTTTCACTCTATCCCGAGGGTCCCCCGAAGCTTCCAGTCCGGGCCGGGTTTTAACTGGCATTCACGTTACAGGCGGAGAAAACCGACCAAAACGCCTGACTGTTAGAACGCTGCATCTCTACATTGCAGCCATCTGTCATTTTGAGCGCCTTACCCGCTCGGCCAGGGTGGGGCTATGACCGTCGTTCTCAGAGACCGCTTGCAAGTTTTACGTGCATTCTCTGCGGTCGCACGCAGCACGTCACCAGGAATATTCCACGATGTGAGGAATGTAGTTTGTGATCCCACCCAACAAAAGAGATCGATAGCCTACTCTGTAGTTACGCTGATCACTGACTCACTGATTCAGTGAGTCTTCAACAATTCCGTTTCAACCACTGGAAGGTAAATCTTTTACCACCATTACCACAAAAAAGATTAAAATGTTAAGCAGAAAAAAAATCTACTCTGCTCGTATGACCTGCTTGAAATTTTTATTAGTTATGTATAAAAATATAGAAAGCAATCTGCGCCACTTTAAAAATCTTCAAATCCACCCGTTCCCGCACTTTTAAGTGATTTTTCGCTCTTTTCAGGTTTATTTTATTTCCGAAAGTCAAAAAATGAATCATTGGTCAGACAAAATGAGCTGTCGCAATGGACATGGACGTCCTATGGAAGTCCCGGTTATGAGGCTTTGAAGGAAAAATTGCGATTCCAATTCGTTTAAAATAGTTTTTCCAGATTACACAGTTTAATTCTTTTTTCACAATTAAAAGCATTCTCCTCTGCATAAAGCATTGATATGCGAAGGGCTGTGTACACAAAACGAAATCGTTCGAATGCGAAAAGTTTCCTCGCCTTTCTCCAGGAGAGCGTGAAAATCGATTTGGGTACATATAATAAAAATTAGAATACGGAGTTTTTTATCGTTAAGTGGATGAAGACTGAAAATATTGAGTGTAGAGCGATTTTCGTCAGATGTTTCATCTAGCGCCGTTGTCATTGCCTCCGCCACAGGGTTTGAGCTTCTTGTGCGTAATATTCCTAGTTTGGGAGCCATTGAACTGGGGGAATGTGGCACTCGAAATAAATGAACACTTCTTTAATCCGCTGATGTTTTAAAACGAATAAATTAAAGTTAAGCGATGAAGGTCAAGATTTTACGAAATTTTTAATAAGCAACAATTTAAAATTAACAACATTTCCTTTCTTTAATTTATTTTTCAGAAATCGATTAGAAATGTGAAGCAACCAGAAATCTGATAACATAGTTTTTCATATAATAGATAAAAAACGTTTTGGGACCTTAGTTGAATCAAGGTTTTGTGATAAGATCACGTGAGGCTGACTTTAAATCTTTAAAGTCGGGTCGCATATGTAAATAGGATTTACTCTTTAATAAGCTGTCTGCAGCGCCCCTATGAACCTTGTACCTCGACAGCCGGTTATTACCAGCGCGACTCTCTGTTCCACACAACCAACGACTTCTCCTAGCTGTACAAGAAAACCTAACAACTGCTGCGTCACTCAAGCTCTTTCACGGACGATCATCGGTAGGCCTCCAAATACAATGAACCTTGTGCCCATCCCAGATTTATTTTCATAAAAGAAAAAAAT
>JAWZYV010005370.1:0-10355 GCA_038373885.1 Cheiracanthium punctorium
ACATATCTGATACATTTGTTCGCCAAACTTATGGCTTGAAGCTTTTCTGAATCCGCCAATTCTTTTAAAAGGGAATATTCTTTAAAAATAATGGATATAAATTTCGCGATAATCTTACATATCCAATACTGTATAGATATGTCTCTCTATTCTAAAAAAAAGTAAAGGCCGCTGTCGCCACCGCTGTCAAAAGCTTGTCAGCGTATCTCCTCCTAAACCGTGGGGATTTGAGTTTAGACTAAGGTGCCCACAGATTCGAAAAATTCAGAGGAACCTGCTAAGTTGATTTAAATTTCGAAATTCGAATTATTTTAGAAGATATTAATAAAAAAATGAAATAATAAACCGAATGGTTGCCAAATTTGGCATAAAATCATTCATTCCTTTGCAACAAAGCGTTTCCAAGTATCTAGAATCGCGTGAAATTTACAAACATGAGTTAGAATTACGCCCATTTTCGAATAGATCAAGGTAGAAAAAACTCTGCAAATAACGAAAACATGTAATAGTTCAGATGTCTGCAATCATTAAATGTGTTATTCCGGGTATTACTCAGTATTCGATGAATATTGATCGTCTTCTACACTTTAATTTTTTATTTGTTTTATCGTGGGAAAAGTTTGGAATGTTAATTTACTGATGGATCAGAATTGCAATGTATTATTGTTTTACTGCAAAGGATTGTGTTTAAAAAATGTGTTTATATATAACATGTAGTTCTTCCCTACTTCGTTTTCATAAAAGTTATAAATATCTTGTGTATCAATATAAAATAATATGTACGTGATAAAACTAAATTTTATTCTCAGTATAATGAAAAGAAAGTGAGTAAATTGTTTACGTGTAGTAAAATTTTCATGTCGAATAGATAACCTCTTACCTCTCTGGGGAGCAGAATCATATACTCCTTTGAGCAGCACTACTGAATTTACTCAATGCTTATTTTCGGTAATAGCACATCATTTTATACTGTTTTAAAATCCACAGAAAATTAAAACTAGCGTCTTAAATAGTAATAATTTATGAATAATTGAAAATTTAACATATTTCCAAAACTTGAAGGTTGATAACAAAAGTGAAGTCTAAGAACGTAAATTTTATTTATTTCCCGTTTCAATTCATTTTGATTCCGTCAAACAATATATATATATATATATATATATATTTCAAAAGTATTTTATTCATTTCAAAATACATCTGCACTAGGAATTTATATAAAAAAGTTGGAAGACTGAAAAATTTCTGCAAATTTTTAAAATTGTTAAAATGGTTTTTATTCAATATGTACACGACTATAATGAAATTTTGGTTTTAAAGAAATTTTACAGGTTTTTCACCGTGTTTTAACAGCTGATAATTTAACAAGTTGTTTTACCTCTATTATATTATATGCAGTACAAAAATAGTCCGAAATATAATTAAAAATATGTTGTACTATATTTTTACAGAAATCTCTAATCAGAAAATACCATTCTTATAGAATTTGTTCTAATATACCCCAATTCATTTTAATTTTTAAATACGAGAATTGGAAAAAAATATGCTGCCACATTACGAAGAAAAATTAAACACCGTCATTAAAAAACTTGATAAATGTTCGACGGCGCTGTTATAAATAGCTATTTGAAAGGGAGAAAAAAATCCAGTTAGTATGCTAGAAAATATGTTGTAATAAATAACACCTGCGAAAATAAATGGATTATTTAAATGATATATTTTAGTAAGGTGCTGCTTTTTTTCATCTTTCTATATCTTATTGGTTAATAAATACATTTAAAATTAGCAGCGTTTTTCTTTTTTAAGTAAAGTCTAAAATGAACCTTAATGAAGAAGGTCTTTTATTTAGCCGAGAAGAAATTTTGTTTATTTATTTCTTTGTACCTGACTAAAAGTCCATAAATACTTTGAAAAACATCTAAAAACATACTGTAAATGTTTTTTATAGCTATGACAGTTGAACTTTAATATATTCCAAAGTTTTTGTAAAAATGGCACTTTTCATTACCTTTTTATTTGTTATATCCAACTATTTGTTACGTTTTATTCGTTTCTTTTCGTATTTTCCATTTCACAAAAATGCTTTTTCGTTCGTAATTTGATGTTTTATATGATATTCTATAAACAGATACAAAAATCTTTGATATATCCAATAAATAGAAAACCCAAACAGAGGTAAAATTGAAAAATGAAATGGAATTGTAAGGAATTATATATATATATATATATATATATATATATATATATTATGGTAGGCCTTGGAAAAATTAACTTTTGCATTTTTTAAATGGTACCCTCCCATTTTGTTCTATGCCATAAAAAAGGTCAAATAAAAAAATTAAAATTGCTTTTTAAAAGTCTTTAGGAGTTTTAGGTGTCGCTATTAAGACTTAAAAATATAACGGCTTCAATTTCTCCAATATGTATACAAAATTTTAAGTTTTCGAGAAATAAAAATAATAAGTTTGAAAATGCGTGCGTTTAAAATCTCAGCAATTAATCAAGGTCTATTCTTTCGATCCATTTAATAAAAAGAATCATCACTTAATATTCCTGAAACGATTAACAAAATTATTTCTGCCTCACTCTACGTATAATCGATTTCTTCTCAAAGAAGAAGGGGAGGGAAAGGAGGGAACATGTTTATTTCCCCCTTTTCTCTTCTCCCCTCGTGTAAAAATTCTATTAAAAAGAATCCATTTCTCGCTATTAACATTTTCAAAAGTCAAAAGCTGCGCTGAACCGTCACACGTCGTTCGTAAAATGTGAGGTACAGAGAAAAGATGGTACAAAAAGAATTCCGTAATCTTTTGACGGAAGGAAATTTTTGAAACCTATAGCTGGTCTCGGAAGATTGAAGCGAAAGGAGGGCAGACATTCATAAAAGTTTTCTATTATGCAGGAAACTTAATCATAAAAATAGAGAATGAGATTTATATTTTTTAAGTGGACTCATACGCTCTTCATCTAAAATTTTAATAAAAATTGAGACTATAAAGAATATCTCACTAAACTGACTTTTTTGAAAGCATCCTCGGGTAAAAAGTTTCTTAAAATTTGAGGGACTGAAATTGCGGAGTTTTTTAGTTTACCTCGCACATTGCTTCAGTATATCTTTGTTTTAGCACCTCTGTTGATTGAACTTCACAAAAAAAAGAAAGAAAGAAATGCAAGTAGAAGTTTGGGTAACAGCCTGAAAAGTTTTAATGAAAAGATATTTTCTTCGTGGAAAGTTTTGCGTAAACAAACAAATAAATTTAAGTAATAAATCAAGTGCCTTTGTGGTTTAGTTAAACTGTTTGATGAAGTTAACACGAATTTTAGACAGGCTTTTTTTTCGTTTTGTTTCTATTCTACGCTTCGAAAATTCCAACACGGCCCTTAAACGCAATTCTCGTAGAAAAGGCAATAACTCAAAAAAAATTGCAAAATTCATTGTGGAGTTATAAAGAAAACTATAATTAAATTCAAAGCCACTCCTGTTATTAAAAGATATATCTAAAAAAATAAGTCTAGAAAGAAAAAGTATGCACACCTTGAGTAAAAGAGAACCCTAGTAGCACAACTAGTTCAGAAAACGTTCAAAACACGTTTTTTGACGTTCAAAAGAACTTTTTTGAACTATTTGTGCTACTAGGGAATGAAATAGTGATAGAGAGAAGAATAGTGGGTGAATTGGTATTCTAGAATGAAGTACTTAATATAGGAAAATCAGTTCGAGAAATTTGGTTGCCGCAACCAGTTGCGCGGAAACATCTCTCCTGGAAATTTCCCTTTGTTACCTAGGGAACGGTCAATTCCAACTTTTTCTTTCAGAGACGAAAATATTGCTGCTTGCTGGAATACCCGCCAATTGTAGCACTCTCGACTTTAAAACTGGTCGTATTGTGTTTAGAGTCCCGAAGTGACTGGGAGAAAGTTTTGCCCATGGCACTTTTCGGACTTCGTATACAGTTACGCACGAAAGCACGGGTTTTAGTCGATCGGAAATAATACACGGGAAAAATATTAGGATACCACATACAATTGTTTACGAAAATTGGATGAACGAGGAGGAAGTTGGTCAAAATGTTGTGGACAACATCTTAGAGTTAAATAGTCGACTGAAATTATTCCAGGATTTAGCCGTAGAACGAATGACGGAACTTCAACAGAAGAGAAAACTATGGTATGATAAGATGCTTTTTCTCGTAAATTCAAAGTCGGGGATCTTGTGTTGGTGCGAAGCCCCATAAAATGGCAGTAAATTGGATAGTGCTAGGTGTTGTTACGAGCGCAATTTCAGACACAAAGTACACGGTTGAAATTACGGAAAAGAGAAATACAAATACAATTTACCATGTAAATTTAATGAAGCCTTATCATTAGAGACCGGAATATGTAAATTTGATGATAGAGGACTACAGCGAGGAAATTCAGGAATCGCTGGAGATTCCGTATCCTTCAACCGGTAAGACTCAGTTCGACATCCCCGAATTAGTGAGAGAAAGTAATTTGGAAAGGAAAATATCTACAGAGCAAATCGGTGCTCTACAAAATTTATTAGGTAAGCATCGCAAAATGTTTTCGACGTATCCCGAAACTACGCCCTTGGAAAAAATGGAGATAAAGTTAATTGATGAATAACCAATAAGAGCTAAGACGAAGGAATGAGATAAAACGTCTGTCAAAGCTAGGAGTGATCGAAGTGGGACAGTCGGACTTCGCTTAACCAATGACCCTCCTGGAAAGTCCGAAAAAAGATCCTATACCATGCATAGCTTATAGGGCCTTGAATACGAAAACAAAAATTGGAATTTTTTCCGTTACCAAACATTGAGGAGATCATCGAAAGCGTAAGTGCGGCATCCTTTACATCAGTAAGGGATTTGAGGAAGGGGAATTTCCACTCAGAAAGAGCTAAGTCTTTTGTAACTTACATTCCGAAAAAATGATGTTTGGTTTAGTCAACGCGCCATTTTACTTTTTTAAATTAATTAGTATTGTGTTAGGAGAGTTAGAATGCCTTGCACTGCCCTATATAGACGACATAGCAATTTTTCTAACAACTGGGATCAGCATATGAAACATCTTTATGCGGTGTTAAATGGATTAAGTGAGGCAGGTTTGAAGGTTAAGCCGACAAAATGTAAGTTCGCACAGAACCACGTTCGATTTCGAGAACATGAGGTGGGGTCCGGGAAACGATCCCCGAGCCTGGCAAAAATTCAAGCTATCCAGGATTTTCCAACTCCGGTGCGGGCTTTCCTCGAATTGTGCGGCTATTATCAGGGCTTATTATCAGACTTATATAAATCAGTATGCCAATTTAGCAGCCTCTTTGACTGATACTCTGAAAGGTAAAGATAAACGGAAGGTAAAGATGGAATGGAAATAATCCCGACAGGAATTCTGCTCTCCGAGAAAATTCATCCCATGTGGATTCCAGGTTTAACTTTTCCACAGCAGGAAGGCGCAATGGTGAGTTGGCAGCCCTTTCATATGGAAGACCACCTAGACTGACCACTTTCTTGAGCAACCCCCGCTCGGCAGATGGACTCTACAATTTTGAGAGCGAGGGTTTGTGTACTCTGCCGAGCTTTAAACAATATTAAGACGGTTTTTTTTTTTTTTTTTTTTTTGGCTCTTGGACTCCTCCACGATTCTAGAGATGTTTTGGGCATGCCACAACAACCATGTTGATAGAGCTTGTATTTACCTGCATTTTCCTTCAAATTAAATTGTTCATGTTTTTGTTAAGTTATTGAACGCTACCATCGCTTCATAAATAGAGTCGGACATGACGTATGATATAAAACTGCTAGTGCCGCTCCTAGCAGTATAGACGACATCACAGCACCCTTTTTAATAAGATACAATGCAACAACGTACGCCAATTTCGTAATATCTATTATATTTAGCACAGTTAGAGAGCAAGGACAGACAGACAAATCGAATGTCAAAGAAAGCTGACAAGGAAAAGTAAACTGCCTCACGGACTTTGACCACAAATTAAAATAAACTAGTTGCAGAAGGGACTTGGAAAAATTCAGGATGTTTCTTTATAAGCTGCACTACACACTGGAATATTTTTTTTTTCAGAAAAGGGTGCCTTTTATGATACTTTCAGGAAAAATTCTTAAACATGAAATGGCACAGCAATTTTTTTTTCCAAGAGTGACACACCCTACAAAATGTTCGATGTATAAGAATTTTCCTGAAGGCTTTGTAATTGATACAGGTTTGTCACAGTGCAGCTTGTGAAGAAACGTGTTAACCCATTTGTGCCTGGATATTTTTGCGACTTTCTTCAATTTTTACTGATAACAGAAATAATAGATAAATCTCTGATGTCAAATTCTTGAACAAGGGATGATTTCTTTTAAAATCATTATGCATAAAAATCGAAATATCAACATCCTACTGGGTCATGTTAAAATATTTTGTAGAGTTGAGGCTCAATACTCATGAATAAAGGCTAGGAAAAATAAATAACGTTTTCGACTAATAGCGAAAATGCCGTTCCAAAAAAGGGACACTAGGCATAAATGGGTTAAAACTGTTCAAACTCCTGGAAGAATTAGTTTATTTGTATTTATGTACCAAAATCGCCCCCCCCCCAAAAAAAAAGACGAAAACATCAGAAATTAATCTACACTCGATGAATCAATTAAACTCATGAAAATTTTATTTTCTGCACATAAGTGGGAAAATAAAATTATTTTGAGACTCAGCAAAATCTATTTCTTTACACAAGAGTAATCTCCACTTACGCCCCCCCCTTTTTTTGGATCGCCTTTCGCTTTCTCTGAAAGTTGTATTAAATTCTTTTAAAAATAATCCGTTTTTCGCTATTAACATTTTTTTTGCGTCAAAATCTGCGCAGCGCCTTCGCATAGCGTTCTTAGAAGGCGAGGTTTAGAGTGATAAAAGGGTAAAAATTTCAGATTATTTTGATGTAAAAGAAATTTGTGAAATAAAGTTAAATGCCCCCAAGAAGTTTAGAAAAAAGAGATGTAGTTATTTTATAAATAAAACTTCCACCTTTGTGAAAGTTCAGTATTAAAAAGTAATTGAAATTCTAGACTTTAAAGTATTTTACTTGACAAACGTCTTTTTTCTCAAACTTTTTACAAGAAAATACTACATATTTGAATTATACAGTTTTACAAGTTATTAGCGATATAAACTTGGACAAATCAAAATTGTTAGATTTGCTTTGTAGAATTTTCATGTAAATTTCATTGGGAATCGTGCGAAAAAATAGAGGAACTGAGCTTCAAAATTTATCTTACTGAAGTCAATATGAAAAACAAATATTATGTATTTTAAGATTATATCATAACGGTTATTCATAATTAAGTCGCAGAATCTGGCAACAAGTATGTTGTGGGTGAAAATTTTGTTTATATTTATTTCATGAAATGACCTGTAATTTCAAGCACACTTTTAAAATAACGGAATGTTCGTTCTTTTCAGTGGCGGATTTTAGCTCTTGAAGAAGCCCGAGGCGCAACGTCAATTTTGAGCCCCTCCCCCCCTCCTAAAAAAAAAAACTAAATCTAATTCCTTTTAGCATTATTACTAATTATTTTAAAATGTTTTAATTCCTGTACATTTCATGATTAACACTAAATAAACATCAGCATACCTCTAAGTATAATCCCAGCAACTGCAGTTTTATATTGATTATTTTTCACTGTTACTTTAATTACGTTACGTCCGAATTACTTTATTGTGGACCACTGAGCATATATCTTGTTTTAGTCATGAAAATTTTGACTACCTTAGCAGGTACTTTTGAAGGTCAGAACAAGGGAAACTTGATCAGAAACATGACTTTGACATTCACAAAGTCCACGGAAGTAATTCTTTACTGTGGATAAAATCAACCGAAAAATTTAAACATTCCTTTCAAGAACATAGATTTATAGAATATATAAATAATATTCATACCATTTCACGTTTGGAACTGGTAAAACTAAGCAGTTTTAATAGTAAAAGTAAACTTTTCGGTTTAGTCTAATTTTTGTGTTTATTCAAAACTGTCAATAAGTTAGGACTATTAATAATGAGTAATTAGGTATGAATAAATACACCACACGACGACACACATTATGTCCTGTATTATAAAATAGAATAAAAAAAACTACAAGAGAAAATTAAAAAAAAACAATACTTTTAAGTAAGTTAAAGTACAAAAAATATTAAATGACCTTAAAAATAAGATTCCACCTTTATAATGGGTAAATGTGTATGGCACTATAGCTTCGAGGTCCCTAGGTTTACTTAATTAATGGTTTAGCATTTTCATCTGACGACTATAAAATACATGCCGTAGTTATAATATAGTTATCATGAAATATTTTTATTAGTTTGAAAACAAAAAATTAAATTAATCAGGACCTTTTTTAAAGTTTTTAATTAACGGTGTATGAACATTCCATGTTCAAAAATTTGTCTGATGAATTTTAAACTGACCACTATCATAGACGATGGAGCTTGAAATTTTCACCGCAGTGTGAAATTCCGGTGAACGCCTAAGTAATTGCTTTCCTTTAATTTTTTAATACTTTTTTTTTAACTATCAAATATCTTCCCACCGAATCCCGCGGGCCACAAAAAGAGTAATCGCACATGTATCGGAGCTCATAGTCTTTTTAATTATTGGTCTGGCAGTTTTTTATCATTGCATACTCGGAAAGTTCGATTTCCAAAAAGAAGATAAAATCGGTTTATCCCTAGGCTTAAATTTCTAATTTTTAGTGATTTATCGAAAGAAAGATAAATTATTGTTTTCCAATTTCTCTTTAACATCGTGACAACCAAACAACAATTATATATTCTAGGTATAGTTTGAAGATTTCACTGAATACAGAGTGTCCTTGGTCCTAAATCATTTAAATGAAGAGAACGGCTGAAAAATATAAAATATTTAATTTTGACAAATTTTTCAATCTCAAGCTGTAGAAAACAAAGCGGTTCCAGGCTTTTTACTCTTTGAAAAAGAGAAATATTCTTATCAGACAGTACACTTTATGATTTGGGGGGGGAGGGGCGGCAATCTATAAATTCAGGTGTATTTGAATGTCCTACTGCAATATACCAGCTACTGAGCCGCACATCTTGATTCAGTGTCGAACCCAACCAGGTGGCGGAGCGCATAACACTCTGACTCTGGCGACAGAAGGTGCCTTGTGTTCCAAACCAGGTTCCCCGTCCGCCAACCTAACACGCGTGAGGAAATATTCGCGTGGTTTTCCTACAAAACGACAGCGTAAAATTGGGGTTAGAATCCCATAGAAATGACCCCCTCCAAGGGGAGCACCCACACCCAACGCGCATAGATCCCACTTATAGGATGAATTGGCCGTAAATCCCCCAACACAACTAATTGATTCCCGGATAGGAAAAAGGCATAGGTACCCACTGACACCTAGTATTTTTTTGAGAACAAAATACAGTGAGCCAAATAAAACACTAATGCAAAAAAAAAAAAAATCTAGGAATGGTTTCTTGGAAAAAGGGGACAGTTGAGGGCCCGCTAAAATTTCCAAGGAATGTTGAATGGAATATACCAAGGGAACTTTATTGAACAGCTCAGGAAAGATACCACTGAGATTCATAATGTTCAGGTAAAAGTTCTTGGTAGATTTTCGTGCAACTTTCTCTTGGAATTTAGGGCACCTCAGCTTGCCTATTATGTTCAAGGAACATCTAGCTGTAATTTTTTTTTTGAATTTTTAATTTTTTTTTTTAAAACAATTCTACTCTATCTCTTTTTAAGTTGAAGCTGCCTGTTGTTTTAAGGTCGTGGAGACCACGAATCGGTTAAAAGTGACGGGTGTTAAACGACGAAACAGTAAAGGTTTTTCAAGGGAAATGTATTAGCTTACTGTATAGTATTTATAAGTCTAAATTTTCTCCTTATTTCCTAGAGAAACGTTTCTCGGATAATTTTACAGTGTAAATACGGAACTTAAAGCAATCAAGTCACTTATAAACTAAAAGTATTCGTAGTAAAGTATTTAGTTTTTAGATGTAATGGTCGCAATGCTGTGAAGAGGAAAGGGAGCCACCAAAGTAAAGATTGTTCAAAAGCGCTTTCTACTCTAGAAGCAATCCTGAAACTATGAACAAAGGTTTGTCTCTTGAACAGATTTTTAATAATTTTTTTTTCTTTCTGAAAAACCCAATTTGGAGGCCCCCTTAAAAAAGAGGGGCCCCAGGCGCTCGCCCTAGCACCTATTGGGGAAATCCCCACTGGTCCTTTTTTATATTACTAGAAAAAGTTCAATCACAGTAGGAGAGGGTGGCCTAAATAAAATTTACCTGGTAAAACGATCCCCTTTCGTTTTCTTCCTACAGGTAGCGTATCT